>JACEIK010015347.1:4935-19531 GCA_018107945.1 Datura stramonium | reverse complement strand
TCGGCCCGCATAGGTTCCTTGTTTTGAGTATGTCTCTGGTTAGCTGTTATTACATATGCAGGTGGCTATAGGCCCAGTCGGCCGGAGGCTGTATTTACAGTCAGTATATAGCCCATTGTTTCTAGAAATCTGAGTTAGAGCTAGTCAGGCACCAGATGTGCTTAGGCTCACCAGTTAGCAGTTCAGGTCCTACTAGGGCACCAGATGCCAGTCATACTCCCCAAGGTGGGGCGTGACAATTTAGAATAGGTATAACCCCTTAACACCCTTTTTTAGAGCTTAAAACAACATAGTTTAGGGCTTAAGATCTTAGGATTTACTAAAATACCCTTAATGAATTTGCAGAAAAACTAATTCGGTCAGCTGTCACGACTCGTACCACGAGTCGTGTAATACTCCTATGACTCATGGTATCCTCCCGTACAGACCAAGTTCAAAACCTCCAATCCTCTAAATATTTTCACAAATCATACTATGACCCACGAGTTGTACCAACACTCGTACAATCAGCATCTAAAAAATCACAAGTTCTTGTTATGATCTGTACCACGAGCCGTACCCACACAGTACAACTCATAGTGGGGACTCATGGTCTGGATAAAGAAATCTCTGAACTGAACCACGGGTCTTCGTATGACTCGTACCACAAGCTATGACTCGTAGGTTGAGTCGTACTAAAGAAATTCTATAACTTTTCCTGCTGATCATATTCCAAATCATGGGTCTAGTCTTAGGAACTTTTAGGATATTACACTATCTATATCTGGACAAGATACATCTTCTACAGAGGACTAGAACAGCATATCTTGCACCGCTCACCTTTATGTTAATCTGCTGCCGCTCTAGAGATGAGGTCGAGATGAGCTTCCGAGACTAGATTCTACACTCAAAAAAATGGTGCAGGAGTAGCGTCAGTGCAAAATATAGTACCGGTATGCATCATTGGCCGAACTTAAATAATAACATACATACATGTAAACCAACAATATGCAATTAGCTCAGAACATCATTATAAATAGACAATATTCATTCAGGAATTAAATTTGCTCAGGTGCTAACCGGCCTGCTCACTAGATTGGGCAATTGTTGCAGAGGTGGCTTGACCTCTGCCACGATCTCACCGCAGCGAAAGAAGTTTCACTGCAGTGGTACTGCCTTGGCAGTAGCTCGACTTAGCTGCACATCTACCATTCTATTAACTCTTTTCAACATACTAGGCATTATGATCATCCATGCTATTCACAGTCATCAATAGACAATTGACATAATATAACCACATAGAGTATACAATGAATCATCCATGAAGGGTTTCACAAATCATTCACGAGTACTCATTCAAATATACCTAACCATCAAATCGTTACAACACTTCAACAAATCAAATGATCAAAACACATGACCATAGGTTCAGTTCATTTATGTCCTCGCATTTTCATTCTGATCTTACATTCTTACAGTCAATCAAATAATACAACGAATGGTATATGCCAGGCACATGCCTCCATCACATCACCGTGAGCACTCAATCATTAAACATTAATGTACACACATGCTGGAGGGTCTTATTTCTGTCTTTCCTGTCATGACCTAAAGGGGACTCTAGAAATCCATATATTTTACCGGCGTAGTACCCGCTCCCACTCATCTGCTCGTTCGGATGCTACCCTCAGATACAAGCTACTATATCATCATTGCTCGTCGGATGCTCCTCTTGGGAACGAACGACTCATCTTAGAACATTCATAGAATCCACTTTCATTCTCATAATCGATATATTATCACTAAGTCCATTGGCCTGACTTTTAGGAGGCCTCATCTTACCTCCATTAACTTAAACATTTAAATAATTCGAGATCATTCTCGACAAATACAAAAGGGCATGAACAAACCATACACATTCACTTCCATATTACACAGGTAACAACATCGCATTAGGATCACTCAATCAGGGAATTCAGCAAGGAGGATTTAAACACTTAAGGTCTAGAGACTAATATACACATTATCATTCCACATCTATACATGTCATTATGAAAATTATAACTCCTTCTAAACCATAACCTTCCTTGATTTGGAGGGTTCGAATGTCAATTATTCCACTAGAGCCTTGTCTTTCCTCAATGCCTCCTAATGTTCAAAGTCTAAAAATAAGAGATTAAGACAATTTAATAGTCTACTTTCGAAATCAAGGGTTTTGAGAATTCAAACTCACCCTATTCTACCTATTATCACGGTCCACTTCGTTTCCCATGGCTTAATTCTTTAACATTATTCCCTCAACCTTTTTTAAGGAAGTTTTTAAGGGTAAAGGTCCCAATTTCACCAATTTCTAGATCTCAAACTATCCTATAAATGAAGTTCTACATCACATTCACCCTAGTATGCAACAATTACATGGTTACAGACCTAGAAACCAATCATCCTTCAATATCCAATCAATTTCCCTTACTTTCATCATTCTAGGGTTTTTCAACATAGGATTTCCACAATAACAGGTCTCCCTATCGACTCTACGGGTTAGAAAATTAAAAGAAATAGAAGAATCAAGTCAAGTTTCTTACCTTGGGAAAGGGAATCACTCTTCTCTTGGGAAAATCTCCTCTAGTTCTAGAACTTCATGCCTTAGAATAATGGGATAAAACCCCTGAAATTCTAATTAAAACTCACTTACTAATTTCTATTGTCCGCTGCAGTGGACCCACTATAGCGTTCAGGATACTGCCACGCTGAATCCAACGGTTATTCTCCTTGTCCATTACGGCGGTACTCCGACCGCGATAACGGTCTTGCTGCGGTGGAAATCCCCCCGTAAGCAGTAGCTCCCAAATCCCGCTCTCAAACCACTCCCCAACTCAGGATTTTCACTACCAACCAATACCTACTTATCACCTTTCCACCAATACTTAGGCTATAGAGAGGTGTTCGGTCTTATTTTCCCTTGTAACGACAGATGGGTCATTACACTTTTGCTCCGTTGTTAGAATTTCTTTTTACCTCATCCTGAATCTGTCCTTCAATTGACAGACCATCTTTTGGAAAGACGATCCATCCTTCAAATCATCGTTTAAGGACTTCTTCAAGTTGGATTCTAGAACTATTGGCTTAGCCTAGATGGTTGAACATGCGGACCGTCTATCAGACAGACGGTCTGTCCTTTGGCTCATTCTTTGGACAGATCTTTGGTTTTAACACCTCTCTTCTTCATTTTACTTGGGTTCCTCAAATATGGCATAATGAGGTTAGTTTTCACTTATTCATCCTAAATACATACAAAATTCTATGAAATGAAGTAAAGATATGTCGCAAATTCCTGATACATCATAGAGAGACTTTAGTTTTAAATTTGTCCCAAAGTAAACATTAATATTAGAATTTTTTCCCTTGTTTGTCCTTCCCAACTGTCACTTCTAAATATTATCATTACTATATGTGTAGCCCATGTCGAGCACGGGACAGATATTATGAAAATGATAAACAACCTACTCCAATACGTAGTTGTAATTCTTCAGATTAGTCGTCACATTCGTTTTTCTAGCATACATCACATCAAACAAATTCACTTCTCAATTAAAGATCCCCATTAATAAAATTGTTATGTACAACAACAAATAGAAGGTGATTCCACTACATGCTAAATATTTAGTACTATACACTAAAGAGCCAAGTTTCACTACATGTCTAAAACTTTACAAAATTACTCATAAATGCTAGGTGTTTAAAAAATGGTATATTCTTCCATTTTATGAGAGAAACTTATTTACGTGTTATTACACATTTAACATGTGATGCATCAGCTTCAATGTTCAATCGATCTATTCTTTGCTTGTGGTTTTCAACAAAGTCACTCCAACCTATTAAAAATAATGTAGACATAAAGTTATTATGTCAATAGAAGGAAAATAAGAAAAAGTAAAGATATTTTACCGATTTGAACTATTCAGTAGTATAGAATTCATTCAATAGAAACCTTCTAGCAGCAACTTTCTTTCATTTATCATGCTAATTTTTTAAATCGGGTTGAAACAGTTAAAAGATATAGATAGAAAGCAAAAATTTAACGGTATTTTCTATTTTATTTTCTACCAGAACTTGAATATAAATATTATGTATAAGCTCATCATTGCACTACTCATATTATAATGTTGGTCAGCATGTATCAACCACCAAACAACAGATTAAACAACATTTATATCAAACATTTGCATGACTTAACATAAGTACCCACTAATGCTTTCATTCCCGATAACTATTTGAGGCACAGATTCTCTTTATCAATCAATTCGCTAAAATACAACTTATAGTAGTATCTATGAACCACTCGAACAACAATAGGGGATCAAGCATATTAGGGGAAAAAATAACAGTTTCTCCACTCCTTCTTTGACTTATTCACAATTATATTTTTAATTTTATTTTTTCCCTATGATAAGTTATTTAGCATTTCTTTTAACTTTTTATACTTAAAGTTCTGGAAGACATAACAGAAGATATAGTAAGAGGATTCAATCGGTTATATAATTTAATAATTAAACATCAAAAAATCAAACTCCCATTGTTGAAGTTTATAGTTTTCAAATTCGATTATGTTCATCTAAGTCTAGAGTATGAGAATTTCTTAAATTGTTTATGTCTTACACAAACTAAAGAAAATGCAAAATAATATTATAAGTTTCATCATAATAACCTTATTAAGTAACAAACAAAAATAAACAGAAATTAACTAGTAATAGTGAACATAATAATAGAAAGGAGTTGGATGATCATTGACAATGAAAACTTACACATTTGAAACAAATTTACATAGATATACATGCATTGTGTCATTGATTTTTTAACTCAAAATTTGAATTTCATAAGCTTACTTAAAGGAGTTTCATTAACTACTTCCAACCATAGTTACAATTATGAGAAATAAAGAAAATAATGAAAAAAGTACATTTTAAAAATCAACGACTTATCAACACTTTATAACCAAAAAATACTCCTATCAATGTTCAAATGGAAGCTACAAGTTTTTTTTCTAAAGTGAAAACGAATTAAAAGAATATATTCAGAATGAAAATCATCACAAGTGATTTTGACAGAAATTTCAAACTTCAGGGTTTTTTTAAAATCAATTTTTATCCTAAAAAGTTGCAGTTTTCTCTATTTTGTTGAATCTAACAGGTATTTGATCCTCTCTCTATTCAGTGGTTGTCAGTCAGGACTTCTTAACATAGAGACTAATTCTCCCCCAGCCTTTGTTCATTTCAAGATCTTAACATCTACTTTTCATATTAGCTCCCACAAAACATTTTTTTTTCTCACTATTGTTAACATCAGTAGTAAAATGCCTTTAGGCATAGCAGCAAACAAAACCCCTATAAATAAGTAGACCGAATGGTGGCCAGACATCGTCAGTGGAAGGACCTCAGTTCCCATAATTTCCATCCTAATCTTCGGCCAATAATAGAGCCCCAGTCTTCATCAATCGGAGTTTGCCTATAGAGTTATCATTTGCCAATACTATCACCCAATCCTCAGTGCAACCATAATCGAATGAGTTGCTCAGGAAAAAAAATGCAGTAGTATGAGGGATTTCGCAAATCAAATAGAGAAGAAGTGCAGAGAATGAACCAAATTGAAGAACTCCAATTTGTGGTTATAGGAAAATTCACATTTGATTGATCGGATTGGGATGAAGTGAAGAAAAATATTCCCAGCAATGTGAAATCAAAGGAGGATGCAAGATAGGGTTTCTTCGTAGTAAGCACATTCTTATACGGCTATCCCTGTAGGAAGACTTTGTTAACCTAGTGCCAAAGGGAGATATCTGTATTATTTGTAAGGATGGATATTAATATCTTATGCGCACTCTAATCTATGATTATAGGTTCACTATTAATGAAGAAACCTCTATGGCTATGGCATGGATCTCTTTATCGAACCTTTTTCCCACCTATTTTTTCAAGGAATGCTTATCTCATTAGCATCAACAGTGGGAAAATCCATCCATCTAGATCAAGCTACAGTCAATAAGACAAGACCTAACTGTGCGCGAGTGAAGGTTTTGATTGATCTAAAAGGTACTTTCTCAAAGTATGTGCATATGAAGATTGAGAATAAAGCCACTAGTGAGGAGAGAACAAATGTGGTGGAGATTAAATTGACTATGTCCCTAAGTATTGCTTTAAATGCAAAATGTAGAGGCATGATAAGGACAATTACAGAATCTTAAGCAATTAAGTGAAAAGGAAGATCACAGTACACACCAGATCATTGAAGACATTTATGACATACAGGAGAAGCAGGGACAGTAGGTCTCACAATTGCAAAAGGGTGAGCTAAATTCTATCAAGTGGGAAAGTTGTGAGAGACCCGGAGAAGTGAAATATGGTTGGAGATAATAGATGCAGAGGCAGTAGTGATATGCCTCCCGCTCCTCGCCCTCCAACATTAACAAACAAATTTCAAGCATTAACAAATGAGAAAGAAATACAAGCAGACTGCAGCNGCAGCAGCATAAGCAATTATACACATTGTAATAATGATAAAGGGGAGATAAAGGAGGACGTCCAGGAAGGTGAAGATGTTGCCACAAAGTCACTGAGTGAAGTCCTTCCAGGGAGGTATGATCCAAAGTAGATGAGTCCAATAGCAACAAAGAGCCCTATTTCACAGAAGAATAATAAGACAAGTCAGTAGATTAGTGATGGAACAAAATGCTTAATAGATAAAGAGGAGAAGTAGACAGAAAAATAGGCAGGTGTAATGCTAGAGGTACCTGAAGAGAGTGGAGTGCCAAAAAACATCCCAGTCAATATTTGTCTTGAAGATAAAACTCAACCTGCAAGCAGTGGAAAAAAGATGGTTGAATCAATCTAGGATATTATAGTACACGACAACAATAAGACAACCCAACAATTAGAGGATGACAAGGACAAGAATTGGTAGTCATGATAGTCCCCACAACAGGAAAAATAGAAGAATCTCCAGTGGTGATGGTGCAAAGTGAATCTCCTAACTCAATATTGCATGACATTCTTACTCACAAGGTGGTAGGGGCAAAAGTTATGACTCAATAGAGATAAAGGTTGTAGATACCACACCTACACTAGATTCTAAGGAGGAGCATATTTTCAAAGATGCAGACCTTTCCCCCCAAGGCAGTGAAAGCAATCAAGTCATCTAGAAAAGTCAAGAAATAGGGAAATTGAGAGGTTGCACAACATACTAGAGCCCAACCAAAGAGGCAAGTCACCTTCCATCAATCAAAAAGTCAATAAAAGCTATAATATGGAATATTATATTAGTAAGGTCGCAAAACTCATTCCAAAAAGTGAAAATATTGCATAATTATCATAAATTTGCTTTTTTGGCCTTGATGGAACCTTTTTAGCCAGTAAATATAACATCCTAAAGTTCCTAAGATTAGACCCAGGGTTGAAATGAAGAAAATGGGAAAATTTGTACCATATCACAGAGTGAGTCATTCAGTGACTCGTCAAGTGACCTATGATAACGCTAAAATACACTCCTCATTTAGAGAAAGTGTAAGTGATCGTTGTATCAAAATAAATATTCCCGACATATGTCGAGGTCGAATCCCACAAAGACTAGTGAATGATTTATTGTAAACATTATTTTAGGAAATTTGAATTAACTTGAACCAATTAATAAAAATAAAACACTAAATTTTTTTGGGGGAAAAATGAAGTGAACAATATTGTGGATTTTAAACTAGCTTGCCAAAATAGCAAAATAACCAAAATTGATAGACAATAATGAGAGAAGACTAGAGGTGTGGTGTAGATGGGGTGCTAATCAAATAAGGATATGCTANCAAATAAGGATATGCTAGCTCATTAAATCATTGCAAATAAGTGTAAATAACTTTGGAAAAGATGGCACCCTATGTTTTTCAACCTCATGGATTCCTTTTTCTCGAGTCCTTTCGAACCTCAAGACACAATTCAATTAGACCAAAAGAGTTTGGGTTAATAGCTAAGCTATTTCTAGCCATCAACTACTAATTAGGATTATGAACATGGGTTTTGGCTATTTCTATCCTACTCCACACAATCACATTCATTCCCACCATCAAATTCTCTCCCAATACTTGAATTCTTCTTTTTCAAACTAAAATCAAGTAAGAAAAGTAAACCCACATTTGCAACTATGGATCATCAATTATAAATTGGAGAGAATTCAACAGATTTACACTATTTAAGCAATTTAAGAAGAATCTAGCAATACCCAATCTAATTAAGCACCCATCATCACACACCTCTAGTTGATGATTTAGCTACTCATGGTTAAGAAACTAAAGAGTATATTCATCACTAAACTCAATGATTTCATTAGTAAGAGAAAGAAAATCAAACTCAAAATATTTTTTCAACAATGGTTATACCTTGCTAATGGAAGAAAAAAAATAAGAAAAGCAATATCCAACTATCTCCTCCAATGGAGTTCTTCTCTTACCAAGGAAAAAGGAATGTTCAAAAAGCTAAAAAGTATAAAAGTTGTGTACATAGTACTTTCTTCTAGACTATATACAAAAGTAGGGAAATCAATCTCCTCTTTTTCCAATGTTGGATGTAATTGCCCCTGTTTAGGCGTTTTGTCACTTGCGGGGGAGCCAACGGTTCGCCGGTTGATTCTGCGAATCGCCATCCATCATTTACTGCACATCCGGTGATTCTCTAGGACCATTCGGTGACACCTTCGACGGTTTGCTGGCCTTCATCCACGATCCGTCGATTCATTTACTCCTCAGTCTAGAAAATACAAGCACTTGTTGGCGATTTAACCGGCGAGTCGTTGATTTATGTCCGCGGCTGCCGGTTGCATATTATCCTCAAGTCACTGATCATCTGCGTTTGACCGGCATTTCACTGGTATCCTCCGGTGTAGCGCCGGTTTTCACCTGATTTCACCCTTTTTACTCCACTTTTTGCTCTTTCTCTTTAACTTAGATACTTGCACATAAAAATACAAAAATGGCATAAAATTCATATAAATGACTTGAAAACTAAGCTAAATCTCATGCTTAAGATCCTAATGAGTTGGTAAATTACCAACTCATCAAACCCCCAAACTTGAACCATTTCTTGTCCTCAAGTAATGCAATTCTTATCAGTTAAGAAACATGCTACTCCACAAGAGTCTAGACATCAATGACCACTTACCCATGACAACCCAAAAAAAATGCTCACCAACCCACCGAAAAAGAAAAGCAAATTCCCCAAAGAAATCAAAGAAAAATACATGGAAACATTTCAAGAGGCTATCACAATTCAAGGGCATGATTCACAAATGCTTTCATTTTTCAAAACAAGGGCATGGCTTATCCAAAGAAATACACATAGCATCTCAATTCATAATCACTGCATATTCAAAGATTGCCTTAGAACTCGCACTACTCATTCCTCGATCACACCTTTACCTTAATGCAAGTGTGTCCTCAAAAGGAATTATACCACTCACCAAGGAGAGAATCCATTTTTATATCATGAATTAATGCACACACAAGGGATTATAGAAAAGGATGGTCACACTCACTCTCCCAAAAGAAATCTTCATGCACACAACTCAACCCATAGGCTTGCTCTTCGTGTAATTCGTCACTAATGTAGAGTAGCTACAGTCAAAATCAATTAGGACTTTCAGGTCATGATGAAGGCTAGGGGTAATGGTAATACAATTATTTGGCTCTAGTAACTAGATCCTCCCTAATTCCTTTATGTGAACACTTCAACCCTTCCCATCTAACTTTTTATATCGCTTCACCTTATTCCTCCATTTGAAACCATTTTTCTTTTTTATAGTTCAAAGATCTTCCTTGTAACTCCTTTATCTATCACATTAAGCCTTGTCTTATCAAGAGGTAACACCATTCCACTTCTCTTTTCTCTTTTGGTATCTTAAGGTTTCTTAGCTCATCATTTCATTCTTTTTCCCACAATTTGGTGCTACCTCAGATTTATGTTTCTTATTTATCCCCCTTTCGTAAAAAACCCCAAACTTAGGCTCTTTGCCTCTTACTCACAAATTTTCTTATCTCTCCCTAGGCCTTTGAGCCCACTTTTTTTTCATTCGCTCACCACGAGCAATTATGGAGGATGGGTGCCAAGAAGAGGGAATCAAGAAGGGACATTGGCTTCTAATGCGCTTTTCAAAAATAAATGTTCAAAAGGCTCAACATTGGCTAATAACGGAAGACATTTTTGGAGGCCATTTTGGGTAGAGTAACTGGTCAATGAAAGCCTAAAATTATGTTCTAAGTGCAACTACATCTAGGATTTCAGCTTGAGTCACACTTAGGGCAAGTTCTAGACAAAAAGCTACGCATGATATTCACAAAGATCCTTAACACACAAGGTATCACATCCAAAGATTCCACAAAAGTCATTATCATCACAAGATATTGACCCAAGACATTAGAGCATGCGAATTCATAAGACAAACAAGGAATCTACTATGTATGAAAAAAGAGTGCTACATTTCTCATTTCAAATGCCCTTTTTTTCATTCTAAGTTTCAAGCAACATTTCAAAATTTTTGGTGGTACCTCTCAAAACAGCTCCACAAAAGACTCAAGAAAGACATGGCATTTTCCCTTAAGAGAGTCGCCTTAATATCTATCATCGGGAAGTGTCAACCCAGTTCGAAAATAAAGCAAAAGAAAAAGAAAAATGCTCCTTGGGAAAAAACTGTGGTATCAAGAAAATCCTTGAATTTTGATTACTATTCTACTATTTACATAGGCGAACAAAAGAGTTTGGATCAGAAAACAACATTTTACAATTCAAAGAAAGGACCCATTTTTTAGCGCTAACATTCAAAAATCATTGATTTCATTGTGTTGCATCATGGTTTAACCTCCCCCCAAAATAAGATATACACTCCCCTCCCCCACTTCAAATAATACATTGCCCCAATGGAAAAAAAAAAGACAACAAGTTGAAGGTGACTTCCTGAAAGAATTAGTGATTGGGACGAGGGCCCCGGGAGTACGTGGCTGCATCAAAATGCCAAGAAGTTGTTTTCGATGTAGTCGGCATCAATGGATCAGGTAGGAGTTCTGATGGCTTCCCAGGTCCGGGAACCACCCATTTATTCTGTAGGGTTTGAACTCATGATATGAAGTGGTATATACCCCGCATGGTTTCCAAGATGGATCTACTCCTCTCACAGTGAGCATTGGAGATGGTGGTGGTCGGCTATGATATATCTCTTCATCAGACACCATTTCCGACGAACTGTCATACCACATCCACTAATCATCTGGTGGGCTTTTGGGTGCCTCGGGCTGTGATGGCACTGCAAATGGCTCAAGAGGGTTGGTTTCTGGTAGGTGGAGGTCCATTGAGTGTAGCCACATCCTTCCTCAAAGCAATCACTTTATTTTCTAGGACCTCAACTATAGCACAGAGACCTCTCAACTTATCTCTAGCAAGTTGCATGGCTTTCTTAATAGCTTGTTGGATCATAGAAGGGATGGCCTTAGATAACTTTAAAATCTAACTTTTGTGCGTTTGGGCAATTTGTGCTATTTTGAACAAGTCAGTTGGTGTGGAGGCGGGAACCTCAGCTGCTTGAAACTGGCCTTCAGTTGTGCTAGAGAGCATAGAAGGTGGTGGTTGAGTCCTGTTCTCTGTACCTTTGGCCTACTATAAGGCTAGGGAATCTTTATCAGTTTTGGTGTCCAATGTAATCACACCATCAGCTCGCACAGTTTTATCCAATGGATAGAATAAAGGGCATGAAGCTCGCACTCACAAGGCTAGGATAAGGTAATGATGTTGCCTGCTGCTTGGCCTTTCTTTTGAATTGATCTTCAATGATTTCTACAACATTGATGTGTATATGATCCATAATGTAGGCGATAAGAATTTCCACTTCAATTGGGACTTCTGTTGTATTTTGGGAAGGAATTAACCGAGCACATACCAAATCTAGCCACATACGGGCTTCAAATTTTAGATCATGATGATGAATCAGACACTTGGAGATGCCCCACTATGGTTGACCTATCGCAATTATTCTAGATACCCATTGGAACTGGTTTTCTTTATCTTCCACCTTTCTGCAAAACACTGAATTTGGTTGGATTGGCTCAGCCCAATAGAGGGAATTGATTGCTTCTGGAGTTATGGGCACCTCTTGGCCAGCACCCATACAAACGGTAGGTATGGCATTGTATCTGTTCGGTCTTTGTGTTTTAGGAGGCATTGTCGCGCCTTGTAATATGCATAGAACTCCCACACCAATTTAGGAAAGTAGGGATCGACGCGTATGGAGAATGGACCCCAATCTCGCATGCCAATCTGATAGTAGATATTGGGAAAATTAGTTTTGAAGGACTCTACCTCAAATTGTGTTCTGCATGGATGGACCGCTTTTCCTTGAAGGACATGTAATACTCTTCCATTCTATACATCCCAAAGCGAATATGTGTTATACGTTGGGTTTCATCGGGCGGTGAGGTTGGTGCGTCGATGTTTCTCATTAGTGCTTTTCCTTTTCTCATTCGTCTGGATGTGGACATGATGCTGCAAACTAAGGTTAGTATTATGCACAATGTTGAGAAAACACTCAAAACATTAACAAAAAAAATATCCAAAAGGTTGTAAGGTGACACAGGTGATACCGAAAACACATCGGTGAAAGGCGAAGACGGCTCTGCAGAGCGTCGATGAGTTCGCCGGCAGGAACTAGTAAAATGGGTAGAAGCCTTAATCATCGGCACCTCCCACCAACGAATTGACACTCTAGAATCGTGAAGCACCACTGAAATACGGGTTCGTGATAGAAGTCAAAAATTTTTGATCAAACCCACGATTTCACCGATGATTCACCGAACATGACCGATTGTTCGCTAACGGGTTGTCTCCCACTCGGTTGAATCAAAGTGTTTCACCATAATCATTTACACTTACAGATTCCATATGAATTAATAATGACAGCTTGCCCTTAAGAAAGTTGTCATTCTATCTATCATTGGGCAAGTTGTGAAGGTGACACACCCGGGGTTACTCAAACTTCACCCCCAAATTAAAAAAAACCAACCACACATCACAAAAAAACATGAGAAGCGTACCACACATCACAAAACAAAACATGAGTAATCAAATAAAAACAAAGCATCAGCAACATCTACTCTAATCATGCATCATAGTATATTTTCATTCTTAATTTGAACATAAGCTAGAAAAGCCATACCAAAATGAGATGTGATAACTAGTAGAGAGGGCCTTGTACTTGTTCACTGATGGTATCTCTGAATTTGTGGGAGTATAGGTAGGGTGAGAATGGAAAATGGGGAAAAATATTTAAATGTGAAGAAAGGGAAAGGTGATTGGGTAAGAGGGAGGTGGATATTAATGGAGGTTAGGTTGAAAGGTGGTTTGCTGGGATTATGAGAGATGGTGGGAAAATGGAAAAGTGAGGATTATAAGGTCAAAGACCGATCAACTTTCTGAGAAAAACACAAACCTAGATCGGGCATATAAGCGATCGCCGATGTAATACCCCAAAAGTTCCAAAGACTATACTTGAGATTTGAAGTGTGATCAGCAGGAAAAGTTGTAAAAAATATTTACTTCAGTACGACTCAACCTACGAGTCGTAGGTTGGTACTACGAGTCGTAGAAAGACCTATGGTCCAGATCAGATAAGTTGTTTCCCAACCACGAGGCCCTACTACGAGCTGTAGTATGTGGGTACAACCCGTGGCTAGAAGTCGTAGCAAGTCTTTAGAGTTATCATGTGAAAGATTGTACGGGTAATAGAACAACTCGTAGGATGGAGTTACAGGTCATGGTACGAGTCATGGAAATATTCAGAGAGTTGGGAAAGAATGGACTCATTAGTCACTGGAAGAAACCATAGGTTGGTCGTACGACTCATGGTACGAGTCATAATATCATGGTGTGAATCGTTGGTTCAGTCGTGAGTTGATATATTATAATGCCTCAGACTTTCGGGCTAAGTTAGGAACCCTTCTAAGTATGTGGATAGACCCACACCGGATGAATTTATGGAAACAAGGTGTTAAGATTAATTCCAAAGTGTAAGAAGTGCATTGAATGCAAATTAAGGTCATGAGGAACCTCTAGCATGAAGTTGAGTTGAGAGCCTTCTTACCGATTGGGTTTTTCGTATTGGTTCATATAAGGGTCAACTTCAACCGATCATAGCTCCCATGTTAAAAAATGTTTTGGGTGATTCAGCATATCCAATTGAATCCCTTTGAGTCTTCTTTCCATCGCATCTGACCATGTGCCAATCGAGGTTCGGAGTAAAAAAATTATGAGCGATTTAGTGAAGCTGCAATAGGCATTGTACGACTCTCAGTACTAGTCGGACAATCAACCTACGGATCGTACTATTGGTCGTGGCAATTTCCAGTTACAGGTTTTATTTCGTTAGTTTTGGGGTATTTTGGTAAACTCTTATACTTCTAACTCCTAAATAACGTCTTTTTGGGCTTCCTTAAGGTCAGATTAAAGAGATTAGCCTAGCCTAAATCCTCACCCTCTTCAAACATCCATAGATTGATCTTTCTCTCAAGAAGAAGCTAGGGCTCATCACCTCCAATTTCTCAATTCCT
>JACEIK010015346.1:2854-13526 GCA_018107945.1 Datura stramonium | reverse complement strand
ATAATAAAATAGTTATAATCAAATAGTTCAAACTCTGTAAAAGAAAAGTCAAATAACTCAAAGAAAACATCCATGAAGAATAACCTATTTCTGTTTATTATACTAAATAATGATGTATGTCTATTGGAAGTTACAAGTGAGGTCAATTATGTCATTCTCATGCTTAATCTCAAAGCAAGCAATCAAATATGCCGAAGCATTCCAGCTCATGGGCCAATTAAATCAATCTATCCAACTCAAGGGAAAATTAAAGTTTAGGTACTATGCTTTAAAGCGAATCAAGATCCATCATTCCAACTTTAGGGTGTATCAACAGCTCCAAGAGCAATTCATCAGGGCTACCAACCCTCGGAGACTATTCTTTCTTTGAATAAACAAGGCTGCTCCAAGAGCAAGTTATTGGGATCGTCAATTCAACCCTCGAAGGCTATTTATGAAACCCTAAATCCGGAGAGGTGTGACTGACAGCCGATGTCTCACTTGACCAAGAGAACCCTGCAGCTAACCAGCAAAAATAAGCTAGAGCTGATGAGTCTCAGGCTACAACTATGCGAGCCAAAAAAATACAACAATGATATAAATGAAAACGGGGCTCACAAGCCAACACTAAATATACAAATGGTCGACAAGGCCACACCTACTCAAAGTTCTATACAAAAGGACCAATAAGGCCTACAATCAAAAAACAACCCAACAAGATAAGTCTACAAGCCTTTACATAGTTTAATAAGTTGATAAATGATTGGAACAAGGCTATAACTTACCTAATATGTACACAAAACCAAAAGACAACCAACATGATAACTTCGAACAAGCTGGAGTTTACTAATTGTTAGGATCTCAATTCAACAATGTGGATCATGATCTGTCTGACAGTCAACACCTATAGGTGTGAAAGCAACACCCTTAGGCTCGGAGTGTTAGTACAAAAACATATCGAGTATGCAAGGCTACTAAAAGATAAGAATTCAGATATACAAAACAACAAGATAGAAGATAAGAAAAATATCACTAGAATAACCAACCCACAAATCAAACCAACAAGCTACAGATAGATACTTAAGCTTATCCAAGCCACCCAACAACCACGATTGTCACCAACTCACTTATTCAATTCGTAGCTAACCAGAACAATATCAATACAAGTAATGCAACAAGTATAACAACCAATAGCAACACAAATATTTCACAAATCATCCTTTTTAGGGAAAAGTCTCACGGTCTTATAGGTCTAGTGACACATATAAGTCCAAGTGCGCTGGAGAAGATGTTGACAACTATACACTTGCAAGTACGATCACTAGTGCATCGGAGAAGACATCGATAGCCATACACTAGTCGCGATTGTAATACCCCAAAAACTCTAAGATCAGATCCTGGAGTTAAAATGGAGAAAACAGAATTTTCTGCACCAGGTCACGGGATGAGTAATCCAGTGACTCGTTGGGTGTGCCACGAGTTGTTTAGTGACTCGCTGGGTGCGCCATGAGTCGTACAGTGACTCGTGGGGAGGAGGTTGGACATTGTTGAGATTTTGAGTTTTAAGGTGACCACGGATGTGACCACGAGTCGTGGTCAGCACCACAATTCGTTGAGTGGTCCATTGTCACGACCCGAACGGAGGCTCGGGCCATAACACGAGACAAGGAGCCCTGAGAGACCCCAAGTTGATCCATGGCATAAGCATACATCTAATCTCAATCAAGAAACTGAATAGTAATAGAATAATCATAGCGGAAATCTAACTCGAACATAACATCAGAATACGAAATCCGAAGCTAAATACATACATATCTCTGAAAAGCCTCTAAACATGATGAGTTGATGGGACAAGACCCCGACTAACTCAATAAAACTAAAATTGAAATACATAAAGAAAAGCTAAATAGTCTAGTCCATGGGAAATGAGGACTCACCCACAAATAGAGTGCTAACTCTAATAAGCTGACTACGAGCGGGGATGAATCTAAGAGCTGGGTCCTGTATCATGAGATGATACAACATAGAATATGCGGCCAGTATGTGGAATGTACCGAGTATGCAGGGTAAGTAAAATCGCTAAAGTAAATAAAATCATTTAAAGACAATGCATAATGCAAACATAAACATAAGAATTTGAGATAGAGCTTGCATGCATTCTTTCTGAAATCATGATCGTTTCATAACATAACATAACATAACTTCATAACATCATAACTAAATCGATTGACTCAAAGCTAAATTCTAACATTTATAAGTAAAGCTGTACAATAAGTCAAACCTACTTTAGAACATGCATTTACATAAATCTCATGCGTAATGAAACATGCATATCAAAAATCATGAGGAACAATGGGAGAATTGTCTTTTAACCGACATACCACGTTGAGCTTACGTGGTCCCAATTATAAAACTCAAGTGGGTAGAGCCGTTCAAAGCCTTGCCATGGCTAGGGATGATATCATGATATTGATATCAAGCTGAGGCCCATCTAGGCAAGGGAAGATCACAAGGGAGGTCCCAAAGTCATTATGTATAAACCTACGTTGGCGCGTAGTTTTGAGGCATAGGGTGATTGACCCTTAGCCTGCTCGGTGCTAGACACTACTCCCAAAACATGCATATTCTCTACATCATTTTATAACGAATCTCAACATTGGGTATTGATGAATCTCAATGATCAAATACATCTCAAATATGAAATCATGCATATGAGAAGCTTTAGCTCAAGACATACCATAAGCTGAAAATATAATTGGGAGACTTCGCTCCAAAACCATGTGGTAAGCTATACATAGAAAAACTTTAACTCAAAACATACCACAAATTGAAAATATAATTGGGAATCTTCACTCCAAAACAATGTGATAAGCTTAGTTCGGGAAAATCATCATTCATACTTAACATGTGGGCGTAGCCTAAAGCTTTATTATACATAGAAATACTCAATTCTCACTGAAATTGTAATTGTAAACATGGGTAGCTTCAAATCATGCTTTTCATCATAATATCTCATCATCATCATATATATATTCATCAATCTCATCTTTCATGAACATATCATCCATGGGCTTTTAATTCATTAGACTAGAATCATGATTTTAAATTGAAACTATTATAAAATTTGCCCATGCTTCATATTTCAATAGAAGAATCATAATCAAATCATACCCATGTATAGAAATAGAAGATTCATGCATTTGGGTTAAAAGCCCATAGATTAGACATAAAATTTCATACTTTAGAGAGGGATTGGGCATGGGTGTGAAAGAAATCACCCATCCATAGCCTTACATACCTATTGGTAGCTGATTCTAACACTTCTTTAGATGCCCAATAGGAAATTGAAAAGAAATTGATGAATGCTAAGCTTGATCACCCTCTCAAGTCTTCTACCATGCATGCATTAATGAAGGAGGCCTAAAATGAACTTAACCCCTTTAAAAGTCACTATTCATAACCCAAAACGTTGTATTTTAGGTCTTAGGAACTTAGAAATTATGGAAAAGACCTCACTAAATTCACAAAAAAATAACTGTCAGGTAGCCCTAACGGGTGATCTGATGACTCGTCGCTCGGGGCACGAATCGTGATGTCGTCCGTTATGTACATTACCTTGCCTCGAAAAATTTTAATCCATGATTGCTAACGACTCACCCCACGAATCGTGGAGACTGACCATGACTTGTGGGTATCTCCCATCAAGTCTACTGCCCTTATTCTTTCCTTTTCCTAATTCCCTTCCCCCACGGCTGACCCAATGACTCGTTGGGCCTAACCACGAGTCATGGTCTCACCTATGGGGTCTCATTTCTTCCAGACTTCTCACTAAATACTTGGGCCTTTCCCACGAGTCATATCACGACTCGTGGGTTGTCCTTTCGAGTCTCTTTGTGACTCGTTCTGAGTCTGTTGCAAAATTTTCACTTTTTCTCCATTTCCACTCCTAGGTATGATGTTTGGGCTCCCGGGGTATAACAATAACCCCCCCTGGAAACATTCATGCTCGAATATTGGAAAATACATAGAAAAGCAGAGAAGATGCAATTATCTTATTCAAATACTAATCATTTAGACCGAAAATTGACGGAATGACTACCCCCGATTCGAATTGCACAACTGAACTGATTTCATGAATCATACACCCATCCATATACATAAAAGAAACTTTCGCACATGAACCAAAACCTGAAACTAAATAAAGTCTGAGGGAAAAATTGATACCTCAAGCTGAAACTAAGCCGGTAGAGAACAAATGTGGGTATCTAGCCATCATATCCGCTTCGACTTCCAATGTAGCTCCTTCAACATGCTGATTCCTCCATAACACTTTAACTGAAGCTACTTCCTTGTTCCTTAGCCTTTGAACCTATCAAACCAATATTTCCACCGGAACCTCCTTATAACTAAGGCTGTCTCTCGCACCAACATTGTCCACCGGGACAACTAGGGTTGGATCACCCAAAAGCTTCTCCAAAAGCAATACATGAAACATAAGACGCACAAAAGCTAATTCTAAAGGCAACTCCAACTCATAACCCACCTTGCCAACACGTCTTACTATACAATACGGTCCGATATAGTGGGGACTAAGTATTCCTTTCTTCCCAAACCACATCACTCCCTTCATGGGAGACACCCTCAGAAATACCTAGACATCAACTTTAAATTCTAACTCTCTTCTTCTCACATCCGCATAAGATTTTTGGCGACTTTGGGTAGTTTTTAACCTGTCTCTTATCAACTGAAACTTCTCCATTTCTTCATGAACCGAATCCAGCCCTATCATTGTCGCCTCACCAACCTTAAACCATCCGATGGGCGATCTACATCTCCGCCCGTAGAGAGCCTCGAACAGCGCATCTGGATACCAGAGTGATAGCTGTTATAGTAGGCAAACTCGATCAGGGGAAAGTGATCATCCCAACTACCTTTGAAGTCCATCACGCATGCTCCCAACATGTCCTCGAGGGTATGAATAGTCTACTCTGCTTGACCATCCATTTGGGGGTGAAATGCTGTGCTGAGTTTAACCCGAGTACCAAGCCCTTTTAGAAATGATTTCCAAAACTGAGAGGTAAATTGAGTACCTCTGTCTGAAATGATGGATAAGGGCACTCCATGCAATCGGACCAACTCCTAAATATATAGCATGGCGTAATCCTCCACCAAATCCATTGTTTTAACTGGTAGAAAATGTGCAGCCTTGGTCAACCTGTCTACCACAACCCAAATAGAATCATATTGTCGATGAGTATGAGGCAGAACTGTGATAAAATCCATATTAATTTCTTCCCACTTCCAAGTAGGAATACTGATATCCTAAAGCACACTCCCCAGTATCTGATGCTCAACCTTTACCTGCTGACAGTTTGAACACTTGGCTACGAATTCCGCGATATCCTTCTTCATGCCATTCCACCAATAGATTTCTCGTAAGTCACGGTACATCTTGCTGGAAGCTGGATGGATAGAATACTTGGATCCGTGAGCCTCATGCAACATCCGGTTCCTCAAATCGTCCATATCTGGGACACATAAGCGACCCTGGTACCAAAACACACCATCTCCCCATTGGGAGAAGACCTCCACCTTCTGAATTTGAATGGCTTCCTTCAACTTTACCAAGATTGGGTCCTCATCTTGTCTAGCTTTCACATCAATCACCAAGGATGATTCTGATCCATTTTGGACAACAACACTGCCACCAGTCGAGTCAACCAACCTCACTCCCAACCTAGTGAGTAGATGTACATCTTTCACCAACTCCTTTTTCCCTTCATCCACATGAGACACACTCTCCATAGAGAGTCTACTAAGTGCGTCCACTACCATATTAGCCTTACTCGGATGGTAAAAGACACTCACATCATAGTCTTTGAGTAGTTCCAACCACCTCATTTGTCGAAGATTGAGATCTTTCTGTGTGAACAGATATTGTAAGCTCTTGTGGTCCATAAATACATCCACGTGGACCCTGTACAAATAATGTCGCCATATCTTCAAGGCAAATACCACCGCAGCCAACTCAAGATCATGGGTCAGGTAATTCTTCTCAGGAACTTTTAACTCTAAAGGCATATGCTATCACTTGCCCACGCTACATCAATACACACCCAAGTTCGATTCTCGAAGAATCATAATACACCACGAATCCATCGGTACCCTCGGGTAGGGTCAACACTGGTGCTGAGGTAAGTCGAGTCTTCAACTCTTGGAAGCTCTTCTCACAAGCCACCAACCATTGGAACTTCACCTTCTTTTAAGTCAATTTGGTCAAAGGTGCTGCAATAGATGAGAAACCATTAACAAATCTTTGATAGTAGCCAGCTAAACCCAAGAAACTCCAAATATCTGAAGGATTCACGGGTCTAGGCCAATTCTTCACTGCCTCAATTTACTGAGAATCTACCTTTATGCCCTCACTAGATACCACATGGCCCAAAAAGGCTAAAAAGTTCAACTAGAACTCGCACTTGATGAACTTGACATATAATTGATGATCCTTGAGAGTCTGAAGCACTACTCTCAAATGAGCAGCATGCTCCTCCTCGCTTCGAGAGTATATAAGGATGTCATAAATGAACACGATCATGAACATGTCCAGGTATGGCTTGAACACCCTGTTCATCAAATCCATAAAAGTTGTAGGAGCATTCGTTAGTCCAAAATACATAACTACAAACTCATAATACCATACCGCATCCTGAAGGCTGTCTTCGGGATATCACTCTCCCGAACTCTGAGGTGATGATACCCGGATCTGAGATCTATCTTTGAGAAACACTTGGCACCCTAAAGATGGTCAAATAATCATCAATCCTAGGTAGAGGATACTTGTTCTTGATAGTGACTTTGTTCAATTGTCGATAATCAATGCACATGCAAAGGGAACCATCCTTCTTTCGGACAAACAAGACTGGTGCACCCCAAGGAGACTTTCTTGTTTTAATGAAACCCTTATCTAAAAAGTCCTTCAACTACTCTTTCAACTCTTTTAGCTCGGATGGAGCCATCCTGTAGGGAGGAATAGATATAGGCTGCGTGTCGGGGAGAAGGTCAATACCAAAGTCAATCTCCCAATCGGGAGGAACACCTGGAAAATCATCAAGCAAGACTTTTGGATACTTATGTACTACTGGAACTGAATGAATAGTAAGGGTCTCGTACTCAACATCCTTAACCCTAACTAGATGGTATACACAACACTTAGAAATCATCTTTCTGGCCTTAAGGTAGGAAATGAATTGACCTACAGGTACAACTGAACTACCCTTCCATTCAAAAACTGGTTCCCCTGGAAATCTGAACTCTACTACCCGGGTCCTATAATTAACTAAATCATAGCATGAAAATAGCCAATCCATGCCGTGAATCACATCAAAATCAATCATGGTTAACTTTATCAAATCTTCCGAAGTGACCTTCTAAAGGACTAAGACTGGGCAACATCTATACACCTCTCTAGCTATAACTGAGTCACCTACTGGAGTAGAAACTGAGAAGGACAAGACTTCGAGACTAACTTTGAAGCTACTGGCCACATAAGGTGTCACAAAAGATAAGGTAGCCCCTGGATCTAACAAAGCATTAATATCAATATGGAAAACTCGTCACATACCAATGACCATATTTGGGGAGACCTCCTTCTCTTGGAGGGATGCTAAAGCATAGAATCTATTCCGGTGCTGACTGCCAGTTGTGCTAGTCGATGCCCCCTGATAGGCTGAGCATGCGGGAGGAGCTACTGAAGTAGAAGCTGGGCCTTATCCCCCAACCTGATCCTGTCTCGCTGTTAGGCAATCTCTAAGCATGTTTCTGGGCTTCCCACATCCAAAACAAGCACCTAAACCTGCCAGGCACTGCCCTGTGTTCCCCTGACCACATTTGTGACAAGTTGGGATACTAGAATCTGCGGGTCTACTACTCTGACCCCTCGATCCTGATGCTCACTTTCTCTAATCATGTCTAGTCTTGGATGACACACTCATTGCCAAAGATCCTGGAGCTAATATTCTTTGGTAAGTTTGTTGTTGGTGCCCACCACCTGACCTCGACTTGGAGAATCTATGGTCATTGGTCCTGGCCTTCTTGGCCTCCCTCTCTCTCAGATGTGCCGCCTCCATCTGTTGGGCGTACCACACTATCCATGGAAAATCCATGTCCTGTTGGAGCATAGCTGTCCTACAATCCTTGTCCAAATAGCCCACTACCCCATGGACGGATCTAGTCACCTGCGCCCTCCGATCATCTACCAACTCTTGGGCGTACTTTGATAAGAAAGTGAACTCAAGGGCATACTCTTGTACTGTCATTCTCCCTTGCTTCAAATTCAAAAACTCAGCTACTTTCAGCTTCCTCATCTCATGAGGGAAAAACCGGTTTAGAAATGCAAAATGGAACTCTTCCCATGTGATAGGACCTGCTCCGATAACCCTATTATCCTTCCATTGGCAAAACCAGATATGCGTGATCCCTTTCAACTAGTAAGAGTCAACCTCTACACACTCAACTCCATTCACCCCATGAGTTGGGTGATCTTCACTATCTCATCTATGAACTCATGCGGGTCCTCATCTACCTTGGACCCAAGGAACTCCGGCGGGTTCATACTCAAGAAGTCTCTGACTCGAGCTGCCACTGCATTGCCATTCTGTGAGACATGCGCAATGGCCTACTAATTGACCTGAGTAGTCAAGGCCTGCACAAGCATCTGAATAGCGGCCCAAAACTCAGCATGAGCGACTGGCTCCGATGCTTGGTGCTCCTGAACTGGTGGGGCTTGCTGGTGCCCATTATCGTTGCCATCATCGTGGCCTCACCAATCCAATTTCTCCAACCATTCATTCTTTGAGGAGCCATGATTCTGCAATCACGAATAGCATGAATTAGAAGGATAGAAAGACTTTTCATTGCACGACATAGATCATGAAAAAAGGGAACATTTTCCTAAACCTCTCGTAGCCTCTTCGTCATGAGTGTGGCATGCTTCACACCCATGAAAAATATTCTACTTAATGCGTCTTTCAGATACCCTAGGACACTTCAAACCTATTAATCTAATACCAAGTTTGTCACGACAAAAATGGAGGCTCAGTTCGTAACACGGGAAAAGGAGCACCGAGAGACCCCAAATCGACCCATGGCAAAAGCATACATCTAATCTCAATAAAGAAACTGAATAGTCAATAAAATAATCATAGTGGAAGTATAACTCAAATATAACATCAGAATACAAAATCCGAAGCTGAATACATACATATGTATGAAAAGCCTCTAAACATGATTAGTTGATGGGACAAGACCCTAACTAACTCAATAAAATTGAAATTGAAATACATAAAGGAAAACAGAATAGTCTAGTCCTTGGGAAATGAGGACTCACCCACAAATAGTGTGCTAACTCTGATAAGTTGACTACGAGCGGGGCTGAATCTGAGAGTTGGGTCCTGTATCATGAAACTATACAACATAGAGTATGCGGTCAGTACTGGAATGTACCGAGTATGCAAGGTAAGTAAAAATGCTAAAGTAAATAAAATCATTTAAAGATGATGCATAATGTAAACGTAAGCATAAAAATTTGAGAGTAGGGCTTGCATGCATTCCATCTGAAATGAAGATCTTGTCATAACATAACATAACATAACTTCATAACATCATAACTGAATTGATTGACTCAATGATAAACTCTAATATTTATAAGTAAAGCTGAACATTGAGTTAAACTTGCTTTAGAACATGCATTTACATAAATCTCATGAGTAATTAAACATGCATATCAAAATTTATGAGGAACAATGGGATACTCGTCTTTTAGCCGACATGCTATGATTGAGCTTACGTGGTTCCAACTATCACATTCAAGTGTGTAGAGACGTCCAAAGCCTTTCCAGGGCTAGGGATGATACCATGATATCGATATCAAGATGAAAGGCCCATCTGGGCAAGGGAAGATCACAAGGGAGGTCCCAAAGTCATAATGTATAAACCTATGTTGGCACATATTTCTAAGGCCTAGGGTGATCGACCCTAAGCCTGTTCGGTGCTAGACACTACTCCCAAAACATGCATATGCTCTACATTATTTTATAACGAAGCTCAACATCGTCTATTGATGAAGCTCAATGATCAAATACATCTCAAATATGAAATCATGCATATGAGAAGCTTTAGCTCAAGACATACCACAAGGTGAAAACATAATTGGGAGCCTTTGCTCTAAAACTATGTGGTAAGCTATACATAGAAAAACTTTAACTCAAAACATACCACAAGCTAAAAATATAATTGGGAGTCTTTACTCCAAAATAATATGATAAGCTTAGTTCGGGAAAATCATCATTCATACTTAACATGTGGGTGTAGCCCAAAGCTTTATTATACATAGAAGTACTCAATTCTCATCGAAATCGTAATTGTAAACATGGGTATCTTTAAATCATGCTTTTCATCATAATATCTCATCATCATCGTATATTCATCACAAATCTCATCTTATGAACATCTCATCCATGGGATTTTAATTCATTAGACTAGAATCATGATTTTAAACTGAAAATATTATAAAATTTGCCCATGCTTCATATTTCAATAGAAGAATCATAATCAAATAATACCCATAGAAATAGAAGATTTATGCATTTGGGTTAAAACCCCATAGATTAGACATAGAATTTCATAATTTAGAGAG
>JACEIK010015345.1:0-19542 GCA_018107945.1 Datura stramonium | reverse complement strand
ATATATATGTTACTTACTAAATATATATACATGTTACTTATTAAATGGATTGTTAGCAGGACGCCGCATCGACAGGTATGATTCTTATCTTCCTTCCAGTACAGTTAAGCTCAGTACAAATTCTGCTATTCCAGACAGTTTTAGCTATCCCCTGTCATTACAGTAACTATCAGTATTACTGTTTATCTTCAGTAATGTTCAGTTTTTCTTTGCATACTCGGTACCAGTGGTACTGACGCCCATTTGGGGGCGCTGCATTACTTGCCTGTAGGTACTCATAGACGAGGAGCCGATCCCTCGTGATTCCAGCCAGCATACAGAGTCATCAACTCCAGTCATCTAGAGCTAGATAGCTAGAGGTTTATTTCTTTTCTTTTGTTGTACAATGTGGGTAGGCCGGGGCCCTTTCCCGACCATATTATCCATATTCTTAGAGGCTTGCAGATTGTATATTCCCTGTGGTTAGCTGTACCGGTCGTGTGAGGCCGTGTGTATGCTTTAGCTTGTTTATAATGGCCTTGTAGGGCCTTATTTAGTTGGTAGTGGTGACCTTGTTAGTCACATAGATGTTTAGCTCACGTTTCTTGATTCAGAAGTAACTACATAGCATGGTGGGCTTGTCGGCCCGCATAGGTTCCTTCATACTACTGTTGTTCTGGTTAGCTGCTGTTGTCTTACAGGTGGCTATAGGCCTAGTCGATTGGAGGCTGTATTTACAATAGTTATATAGCCCGTTGGTTCCATGAACCCAGAGTTAGAGCCAGCCTGGCACCAGTAGTGCCTAGGCTCAATACTCCAGAAGTCTAGGTCTTAGTAGGGCACCAGGTGCGAGTCATGCCTCCCAAGACGGGGCGTGACATTAGGCTACTACCCCAAACCTGCATTATGCTAGTGTTTCACGAGTCAAGACCGGTGAAACGTCGGTTCGATGCAAGTCGATCCCTGTGTCCTCAGCATTCTATTTTTCTCTGACGGTTAACCGACGATTTGCGGATCTTTATCTGCATTTCACCGTTGTCCCACCGGTACTGCCACTAATTAACATCTGAACACTTCAACTTCTTGCATCCAATGGTTAAATTTCCTTTCCTTATAATAGATGTTAGTTGTTCAATAGTGTAGTATGGCGCTAACATGGTCTTGCAGATTAATTACTTCATACAGCCAACCAAGCAAGGGAAAGGCCTCTACTTAATCATCCACCAAACGGGAAAAGGAAAGTAAAGGCAACCGCAGCACCCACCAACTCCCAAGGTGTAATTATATTATGTGTGCCCAACATGAAGTGTTATTATGACACCTGCTAGGGGAGCTTGATCACTATGGAAAAGCGGTTTGATTTGGTGGGGCTGCAGGGTGACCTCCCCAACATCACAGCTCAATTCAATGACCACTAATGGCATGCCTTTTCCAATCCACTTCTAGATTTCTACCCCAGCCTCATCCCTGAATTCTACACATCTTAGCAGTCCAGGAAGGACAACAGGTATCATAAATGCAAGGTTGATGTCTTTCCCTACCTGCCTTCAGTTATGGTGCGAGGTGTAGAGGTTTACATCACTCCAGTGGCTATTAATTATCTACTATGGGAGGATGAGCTTGACACGGGATCTGAGTATGCAACCAAAATTGCTGACAAGGAGAATCAGTTCAGGTACATAGCTCCAATTATTGCCACAGACACACCCTTCTAGACCACTATGGGAGGCGAGATTTCTTGCAATCATCTATATTTTGAAGCCAAGCTGTGGCTGGACTTCATTTGTGGCAGTATTATGCCTTCAAAGAATGAGCAGAGGATATGTTTGGAAGCGACTATCATCATCACCTGCATCATGATTGGGGTCCACAAAAATTTTAGGAAAATTGTGGTTGTTCAGATGAAGAGAAAGGAAAAGAAAGCTAGAACCTTGATGCCTTATGCTGATCTTATATCTCAGCTCTACCTTTAAGCCAGAGTTCTACTCTTCCCTGATGAAGCCCCAAGCTTCTCTACCAGTGTCATTACTATGGACTTAAAAAGGGACGCTGATGCTCCCAAGAGCAAGAGGAAGAGATTGCAGGCCATCAAAGGCCCCATGGAGTCCTTCTCTCAAGGTTCAAAGCAAGCCCCAATGTCCCCCGATCCCAATATGCCACATCCTGAGGCATCGAGCCAAGCTTCAGGAGAAACACATACCATGGGAGCCTCACCTGCTCCAACGTCATCCCAGCCAAGTAGCCTCCACAAAATGGCAGAGTTGATATACTTCCATGAGATCCAGCTTCAGAAATTGGCTAAGAGTCTCCCAGCCTTGATTGCCAAGATAATGAAAAAAGGAGATGTAGTCAATGTGTGAAAACTTGACCAAGTTATGCTCGTGTGTGGATGTCGTCGAGGGGGCTGTAACCTCTCCCTAGGCTGAGGTGAGGGAGTAGAAAGGTCGGACATCAATGGCGGTGCCCGATATGAGCACACTTGATGCAACGATGGATGCCCCTTCTACAGTCTGAGGCCCCATTGATGACTTGTTCAAGCGCTTGGGGAATGAAAAGGAATACCTAGGAGATGAAGGATAGGATAGGGAGGGTGAAGCTGAAGATGATGAGAATGATGATGAGTGACCACTTTAGGGAGTTCTCACCCTCTTTTTTTTGTATGCATACACTGGAACAAAGTATTGTTTGAGTTGTGGGTGTGATGAGTGTTTCTTAAATGGTGGTCATTTTTTTTGTTTATTAATTGTTGTGGCCCTTTTCGGGCTTTTATTTTTGAGTTGTGAGGGTTTGTGAGCCTTTGTTGGGCTCATTTTAACAATGTTTGATGTTTCCCTTGTCGGGATATTTTTTTTAGATTTGTGAATGGTTGTTGAGCCTTTGTTAGGCTCAAAACAGATGAAATGAAAAAAATTATATTTCATGGTTAGTTCTAATGTGTGGGTATTTTTTTATTGACAAAAGATCATGACCCAAGTTTGATTCTCGCCTTTGCGAATAGTAGATAATAAATAAACTCCAATGTTTTTTTATACCATAGTTCTTTCACAAGGAGCAATTTCTTTTTCTTTTCCTTTTGTTGTCGAAACTGGTGATATTTTCCAATAATAGATTGTGAGGCGGCTTTCTTAAGGAAAAATGCCATATTTTTTTAGTCTTTTGTGAAACTTCCTTTGAGACCAAATTTTTTTGTGCGGCATGAAAAACAAATTTGGAAGAAATGGGCATTTGAAATGGGAAAAGTTAGCACTCTCTTGTCATACATTGTATATTTCCTGTTTGGCTTGTAGATTCATATGCTCTATTATCTTGAATCAAAATCCTGCGATGATAATGAATTGCGTGAACTCTTTGGGTGTGATGCCTTGTGTGGTATGGTCATTTTGAATGAGTCTCTTACATCTTTGCTTGTCGAGAATTTGCCCTAAGTGTGACTCAAGGAAAAATCGTAGATGTAGCTACACTTAGAATATTATTTTAGGCTTTCTATTCCTAGTCACTTCACCTAAAATGACCTCCAGAAACATCTTCGTTTGCTAGCCAACTTTGAGCCTTTGGACGGTTTATTCTTTGAAACCACATTACAAGTCTAATGTCCCTTTGTAATCCTCTTCTTTTGCACCCATCCTCCCTAGTTTCTAGTGATGAATGAATGAAAATAATTGTGGCTTGAAGCCCAAGACATAGGGAGAGATAACGAAATCAATGAAAAAGAGGCAAAAAGCCTAAGTTTGCGGGTTTACAAGAAGGAAAGAAATGAGTTGAGATTAAAGGTGAGGTAGCACCAAATTATGATCAAAATAAATGAAATGATGACTTTAGAAACCTTGAATCATAAAAAGATAAAAAGAATAGTGAAAAGGTGTAACCTCTTTCTTAGATGAGGCTTAATGTGAGATCCAAAGGAGTTACAAGGAGGGCTCTTGAGAAATAAAATATGAACATAATGAAAAAAGGAGAAATAAGGCGGAGTGATCTGAAGAGTTTGATGGAAAAGTGTTCACAAAAAGACATTAGGGAGGTTCTAGTCAATAGATCTAAAAATTTGTCCTACACTTACCCCTAGCCTTCATTATGACATACATGTCCTAATAGATTTTGAGTGTAGTTGCTCTACATTAGTGGCGAGTTACACGAAGGGAAAGCCTATGGGTCAAGTTGTGTGCATGGAGAATTCTTTTGTGAGAACGAGTGTGATCGTCTTATTCTATAATCCCTTGTGTTTGCATTGTTTAATGATAAAGAAAGGGGATTCTCTCTTCTAGTGAGCGACATCACTCCCTTCGAGGAAATGCTTGCATTGACGTAAAGATGTGATTAAGGCATGAGCAGTGTAAGCTTCAAGGCAAGCATTGAATGCGAAATGATTATGATTATTTTGAAAAAATGAAAGCAGCTGTGAAGCATGTCTATTCATTATGGTTACCTCTTGAATCTTTCTCACATTTTAAAGGGAGTCGTTTCTCTTTTTCCTTGAGCTGGTGAGCATTGGGTTGTCTTAGGTTCATTGGCCTTTGATGCATAGATTCATATTTGACATGTCCATTTGCTCAAATTAAAAGAATTACATTACTTGAGGACAAGAAATGGTTCAAGTTTGGGGGTTTGATGAGTTGATAATTTACCAACTCACTAGGCTCAGAAACATGAGTTTTTGCTTAGTTTTCAAGTTAACTAGGTGGATTTTATTCTTTTTCTCCTTGATCTTTATAGGTACATAATTTGATTAGAGAAAAGCATGAAATTGATCAAAAAGCATAAAAATCGAGTTGAGGACCGGCGCTCCACCGGAGGGCACCGGTAGACACTGGTCAACTGCAGTTGTCTACTGCGTTGAAGAAGGATGGAAATTGACGAACCACAGATCAGCACCGGCGAACCGCTTGTGTCAATGCCAAAGTGATCAAGAACTTTCGAGCCATCAGCTATGACTGACCCATGGTCCATGGATCAACACCGACGAACTGCTGGTGACAAGGCCGAAGTACTCAAGATCTCACTGTCCTTCAGCTATGACGGACCAGCCACTCGTGAACAAGCACCGACGAACCACCGGTGAATCGCAAGTGACACCCGTCAGCAAGGGGTAAAAACGTCAAGCATAGAAATGGAGGAGTAGATCAGTACTCTACTTTTGTACATCTCAAAAAGGAATTGAACATTCCATTCTTGAGATTATTGATTATTCTGTTGAATTTTCTTGTATAAGGTAGAGAGAAGTAGAGAGATAAAGACTCATCTTCTTCATTGAGAAGATAGAAAACTCCATTGGAGCTCAGAGCTTGCTTGAATTTTTCTTATGCAGTTTGTGAATAGATATTGAATTGTTGTTGAATGCAATGTCTAGATTTACTTACATGATTAGCTAAATTCTATGCTAGGGGTGTGTGAATGATTGGGGTTGATTTGGATTAGGTATTGTGTATTTGATCTTAGATTTACTCAATTGGTAATATTTTAGTGCTTCCTCTGAGTTTTAGGTTGAATAGTAATAGTTGCAAATGTGGGTTGCATTTTCTTACTTTAATTTGGTTGAAAGATTAATTTAAAGAATGAGCGAGGAAATACTAATTGGTAATTGGGTGGTAATTATGTGGGGGTTGGGCTAGATATAGCCAAAACTCATTATTACACCAATTAAGAATCGAAGCTAGAAATAGTAGATTCGTACCCAAGTTGATGTGGTTGTTGTGAAGAGGAACCTTCAGGTTTGAGAAAACCCGAAGTATAAGGCATCTAATTGGTTGAGAAACTTAAGATGTCACCTAATCCATAGCTAATTATACTATTGAGTAATGCTAGGAAGTATTAGCAAACCCAACCCAATGACGCCGCTATCAATATCACACACCTAGTAGTCTCTCCTTTGGTCTTTCTATATTTTGCCCTTGTTTTGAATGTGCAAATCCATATTTTATTTTATAAATTGTGACTTCCCCAATTTTCTCTTATTTGTCTTGCAACATTGACGTGAATTATTTTAATTTAATAGACGACTATTGTGTGATCAGCTGACATTTCTTGTGGGATTCGACCCCAATGCCCGTCGGGTTTATTTATTTTGATAGCGACCGTGTACATTTTTTCATAAATAAGAGTGTATTTTGGATGTTATCATGTACCATCATAGCTACTCCTAGAGCTCCTGATGTCACCCCACATGGATTAGTCAAGTTAGCAAAGTGCGCGACTGGAGTTCTTACTTTCACCCTTTTTTGGAATGAATTAAGGATACTACATAGTTTCCAGTTGGGTTTATGATTCATGTTTTAATGATATGATATATTGTAAGTTGTCTTTTCTGGCTTTTGTAGTTAGTTTAGAGGTAGTTGTTAATTATTTATAGGATGTTAGAGTCCTTCTAGGTTTTCTTAATCGTAGTTCTTTTTCGGTAGGCTTAATTTCTTTTGAATGTAGCCAAATAATGTAGTCAAGTGTAGTCGTGATAAGTCTGGATGATAGATTCTTGGAAAATTTATTAAGGGTACCAATCTATGTCTTTGTTATTTTAGGTTGAATAAAGTGTTTTTGACCTAGGTAACGGTGGAAAATGAGTTTATTGCATGAATATGTAATTATTTGGGAAAATAGCCCCCTCATAAATTTTTGCGGCAACTATTTTTTATTTACATATTTACCTAATTAGTTATATTTACTTGTGATAATTGTGGCATTTATTATATAGTTTAGAATGAAAACGATTTGTTCGTTTGATATTCATGTGCCAATGTGTGGTGAGGACTTTTGTTTTGTTCACTTGTTGTGGTCACGCTCTAGAACTTGCCTAGTTTCTCCTGCTTTACGTTAGTATTGATTATGGATTGTAGAGATGAACTTAGGTCTTCCTTGTGTTTGAAAAGCCCCAGTTTCCTATATGAACCTACCAAATGTTACATGTATCCCTAATCATTCTTTTGATCTTATTACCTTTTATTCTAGATCAAGCGCAATGAAATTGATGCGTAAGTTAGGTGAGAAGCTGAAAAAAAAAAGAGAGTAGAAATGAATAGTCTGGCCACTTCCCAAGGTATGTTGGGCAGAATTAGAAAAGAAAAAAAGAAATAGAAAAAGAAAAAGAAAATGAAAAAGAAAAAGAAAAGAAAAGAAAAAGAGAAAGTTATGATTAGCTCAAATAAAGTAGTTAGGGCTATGGAAGATGCTAAGAAAAGAAAGGAAATAAAAAGAATGGAACAAAAGGAAAAAGGAAAGGAGAATGTGATATAGCATTAAAGGATGGTATCCAGTTACTAAATTCCATATATGTAACCTACCATCCATTTAGACTAACATTACTGGCTTTGAAAAATCCTTATGTGATCTCAACCCAATTTTTCAAAAGTAGATAATTTGAAAATAAAGGCAACCGTATGGTAGTTGTGATCTAACTTGTAAACATCTTTGTGAGAGTTGAATGTATTTTTTCTCTCTCTTGATCTTGTGTCCATGTATTGTGTGTGATCCTTATTTATGAAAATGGACATTTTCCTTGGTCTAATGTTGATTGCATTGGATGATAATGGCTAATATAAGTTTCTTTTCAATCTAGGTGTCTTGTATGTTGAAATGATGTCATAAATAGAGATTGCATGATCAGTCATGATAGTTGTGAGAAAGTTGATTTTGCATGACGGGGGAGGGGGGAGGGGTGAGTTATTTGAAAAAGTGAATTCTTGTAGCCAATTGCCAGAACCACCATAGGCAGTACACTTTTTGAAATCGAAATGAGAGTCTTGGTTAGTTTTTCATATTTTAGTTGCTTGAGAACAAACAAAAGCTTTAAGTTAGCAGTGTTGACGTGTCGAGGTTTCTTGATAGATTTGTGCTTCTTTTTATAGATTTTTACATGTATTTAAGTACTAATTTAAGTCAATAATAATGTTATTTTGCTAAGTTTAACGAATCCCATGAGTTGAAGGAAAGAGGTGCCAATCACAAAAAAATATTAAAAAAAAGGGAACAGATGAACCGCATATCAAAGATGGGGATTGAACTTCAAGATGTGATTTAAAAGATAATGAAGAAAATCTATCAGCAGTGCATCTAGCAAGATACAATTCGCACATTCAAAATGCGAACCATGAAACTGTACTGCAAATCACAAGACTCAAACAGTATCAACCTGGAGAAGCAATATACGGAGGGATGTATGGACCGTAAATTTAACATATGGTCCCTAGGTTTGAAGTATGGCAGCCTCAAGATCAAGTTGTAGAGTTAAAATACCGTGCAAAATATGGACTGTTAGTTCAATTTACGGCCTGTATCTGCGAATTGGGCCTTCAAATTTAAATTGCATATGAGATTTTGGACTTTAGTATAAATAGTTTTTTTTCATTTATTCCAGGGAGTTCCAGCTAGAGTATGTATATAATAGCAAAGAAAACAATAGTTTGAAGATATCCATTGTAGATTGAAGATCAATTCCATAATTTGAATTTTCTCTTTCATCTATTGAATTTTAAGTGATCATGTCTAACTTTATGCTCTCTTCTTCTTCTTTTTCATCGATGAGTAGAAAAATTCTCATCTAGGTTTGTGAACCCTATTGATCTAAATTAGAATGAATTGATTATGGGCTTTTAAATATTTGATTAATCTATGCTTTGTAAAGTGAATTTGGTGGTTGCAAACACATAATCAAGCCAAAATACCTCAATTGTATTTGAAAGAGCCAATTCAAATCTAGGTAGCATCATTCAACAATGATCCAAGGCTTAAACCTTTCTTAATAGGCTCATTTAGGGAATTACTTAATCTAATTGACGAATTACAATCTGTTTTGATTTGAATTCATGATGTATCAGGGTTTTGTGATATATTTATACTTCTTTTTATATAGTTTTTCATGTTTTTAAGAGCTAATTTGAGTCAATGCTAATGTTATTTAACCAAGTTATAGGAATTCCAAGAGTTGAAGAAGGGAGGCACCAATCATAGAAATTCTGCCAGAAAAAGGAACAGACAGACCACAAACCCAATATACGGTCCGTACTTTCTGTTGTGATTCAATCCAAGGAATGAAAAAGTCTATCACCAAGGCATGAAGCAAGATATAGTTTGTGCTTCAAAATGCGGCCCAAAAAACTGCACTTTAAATCACAAGAACCAAAAAAATGTCAACTTGAAGAAAAAATCCACGAAGGAAAGTATGAACAGTAAATTCAAAATATGGTCCATAAATTTAAGTGCGACAACCACTATATCATGTTGCAGATCCAAAATACGATGCAAAGTACAAACAATAAATTATATGTACACTTTATATCCGTGAATAAGGCCTCTAAATTTAAATTGTATTTGGGGTTTTGGGCTTGAGTATAAATAGTCCTTTTTTCATTTTCTTTTTGAGAGTTCCTTCTAGAGTATGAATTTTATAATAAAGAAAACAATAGTTGACAATACCTATTGAAGTTTGAAGATTTTTTTAAGATCAATTTTATAATTTGAATTTTCTCTCTCATTTATTGACTTGAATGTGATCGTGTCTAATTTTATGCTCCTACTTTTTCATCCATGAGCAGCTAAACTTAGATCTAGAGTTGTGAGCCCAATGGGTTTGTGAACCCTAATGATCTTAATTATGTTGTTTTAATATTTGATTGACATATGCTTTTTATATTAGATTTGGTTGTTATAAACACCTAATCATGCCAAATTTCCTTGATTGAGCTTAAAAGAGCCTGTTATGGTTTGGGTAGCGTCAATCCATAATGACCCAAGGTTTAAATCTTGCTTAATATGTTCACTTAGAGATTTGATGAACCTAATTGGAAAATTTAAATTTTTTTACATGAATCTCTTCAATTTGAGAGAATTGATTGAGATAAACATTGTTTGGTTACCGAGGGACATCTTCTGATTGATTTAGAGATTGTTTACATATTCACAAAGAGCCCATTATTTATTTACCTAATTGAGTGATTTAGGGGAATCAATCCTATATGGGAACACATCCCTAGTATTTTCTCCTATTGATTTTTAACCCTTAGCATTCTATATTTTAGTAATCTATCTTAATTCTCTCTTATCCATTAATGTGAGTAGCTCTTCAATCATTCAACAGTATTTTTTTACTTAATAGCTTGGGTCTATACTAAGTCCTATTGGGAACGATTGCAACTCTTCATTGAGTAATTATATTGCAGTCAACTATGTAGACACTACTAATTGGAGGTAGATTTGGGCGATCACTAATTTTGGCGTCGTTGTCGGGGACTTAGGTAATATGTCGTCCTATAAAGTGATTCAGATAAGAATCATGAATATCTACAAACTAACCCATTGATCATGTATTACTTACTTTAGAACATAAACAAAGCGGAACAATCATAAATCATAACATAAGACATGAGCGGAAATCTAGGATATCACAAAAACTTATAGAAGTACAAGCCAAACACCGCTGGAAACATCTACACATAGCTATTTGAAAAGCCTCTAGCGATAGGATGAGCTGATGGGACAACCCCCCAACTAGCTATACTAATGTCTTAAAATGGAAAGACATAAAAATAAAAGACCTGCGTTAAAACTGATGTCCTTGGGATCATGAGGACTCACCAAGAGCTGGACTGGACCAAATCGGGAGTAAATCTAATGGCGAGGCTAGGACTGATCACCCGACCCTATATCATGTGATGATATAGCATAAAAATAAGTACTCAGTACTATGAATGTACTAAGTATGTAGGTTAAGTAAAACGTGAGAGTAAGGGCAACATGCTAAAATCATAATCGTGAGATAATCAAAAACATGAATTAATCATAATGAGATGAAGTATAATGACCCGAGGTTTTAAAAATCATATGGTGTATCATGTTTGAAATCATAAGTAAAAGCTCATAAACTGATCAATGGGTCAATTATACTATAAAACATGATATTGTAAGTATAGAATCTAAACACATAAAACATAAGGAACAATTAGAGATTTCATAAACTGACACCACCATGAATGAGCAAATGATACCCAACTATCTCGCTCAAGTTTGCATAGCCATCCTAAGACTTGATAGGGAAAAGAATGATAAAGGTGTGATATCACTCATGAGCCCTTTCCGTTGGGGGAACACTCTCTAGTGAAGCCTCAATCATTAATATACCTACAATGACACGTAGTTCTGAGACCTGGGTACGCTGAACCCTAGCCTAGTCATTTCTAAATACTACTCCCAAAACATGCATATTTCTCCTACTTGTAAACATGAAACATACTTGATTTTACGTGGGATAGTTAGAAAACATGAAAATCATAAACATACTTTACATATGTGGACTATCTATGAAAACTATGTTGTTGATTCGACCATGATACATAAGCTTGAGATTCATGAAACTTATGCATAATTGAGTAAATCATCATAACTTGAGACACACAGGTTCATAAGAGATTCTTGTTGAAACGTGTAATTATAATCATAAAATATGGATTGAATCATATGAGAATTTATTCAAGCAAGATCATGAGAGATTTCATCAATATTGAGTCTAACCCTAGAATTTCCATAAAAGATGATTGGAGACTTGAATTCATGAAATGGATTTGAAGTTGGGCATAAGGGTAGAAGAAATCTCCATTCACGGCCCTACATGCCTGGGCTTGATGGAATTCTTGCTTGATAGGAAGACTCAAGAGAAATTGAAAAGGAGAAGATGATGAACCATATCTCTTCCTTAAGAGAGAATATCTAATTTATGGTGTTTGAAGATAATGAGGGCTTAGTCTAAGTATAACCCCTTAATCATCCCTTTAGGAAGCTTAAAATGACGTTACTTAGAAGTTAAAATCATAAAGTTTTACCAATATACCCTTGGACTGCTAAATTAAAATTCTAGCTAGCAGAACTAACGACCCAACACACGGATCATGGGTTCAATCAACGGATAGTTGGGTGCTTCATTGGTTCTTTATTCTATGCTGAATCGTCCTTTGAAGACACTCTAATGAGTAAAACCAACGGCTGGTACAATCTAACATGAGTCATGTAATTCACTTGTCAATTCTAGGTATATTTATTAAAATTTCCAAAGTTCATCACCACATAACAACAAAAGAGTTGTTGGTCCATAGAACAACTTGTTCTATGTGTCGTTCAATAGCCTGATGCCATTTTCCTCCTGGTTTCTACTGCAAGTCTCGGATATAATCTTAGAGACTTTAAGGGTGTTACAATTTCTCCCTCTTGGGAACATTGATCCTCAGATTGGAGACTAAGCAGACTGGACGGATAGGGAAAGAGTTGCAATCCCAGAACTGGAAATCTATAAACTAAAAACTAACGGAATTACTGACTCTGGACTGAAATACATGAATGAACTAAATTCACGAAACATGCATGCATGTTAAATATGAAAGGAACAGAGATATATGAACTTAGCATGAATTGAAATAGAGCCCTGAGGAGGACACTATTACCTTATACTATATATGAGCTAGAAGGGAAAAGATGCAGGTATCTAGACATCATGTCTGCTTCTGCTTCCCTCGTAGCTCCCTCAACTAGCTTATTTTCTACACAAAACCTTCACTGAAGCTACCTCCTTGTTCCTCAACATGCGAACTTGATGATCAAGGATCTCAATTGGAACCTCCTCAAAGGTAATGTTATGCTTCAAAAAAATGCTTTCTTCCGGATGAACTAGAGCTAGATTACCAATGCATAATTTTATAAAGGACACATGGAAAACTAGATGCACCAAAGCTAACTCCACTGAAAACTCCAACTCATAAGACACTTTGCCAACTCACCTCAAAAACCTGTACGAACCATCAAATCGAGGTCTAAGCTTCCCCATCTTTGCAAAACTCACAACTCCCTTCATAGGTGACACCTTCAAAAACACCCAATCATCAACCTCAAACTCAAGCTCTCTCCTCCTAACATCCGCATATGATTTCTGATGATTATGAGCTATCTTCAGTACCTCTAAAATAAGCTGAACTTTCTCCATAACCTCATGAACTAATTTAGGTCCTATCATTATAGCCTCACCTACCTCAAACCATCAAATAGGTATTTCACATATCTGCCCGTAAAGAGCTTTAAATGGACCCATCTGAATGCAGGTGTGGTAACTGTATTGTAGGCAAACTCAATGAGAGGCAAGTGATAGTCCAAACTACCATTGAAATCAATCGCACAAGCTCTTAATATGTCCTTAAGTGTCTGAATGGTCCGTTCGGCCTAACAATCTATCCGTGGGTCAAAAGTTATGCTAACCTTGACCTGAGTAACAAGGCCCTTTTGAAATGATCTCTAAAATTTAGAGGTGAAGTGAGTACCCCTACCTGAGATGATAGGCAATGGAACTACATGCAATTGAACTACCTTACGAATGTAAAGTTTGGCATAATCCTCGACTAAATCCCTGGTCTTAACTAGTAGGAAATGTGCTAACTTGGTCATTCGATCAACAATCACCCATATAAAATCATATTATCGATGGGTATGAGGAAACCATATAATGAAATCCATATTGATCTCTTCCCACTAATAATTAAAAATACTGATATCTTGTAGTATACCTCCGTTATCTGATGCTCAACCTTCACTTGTTGACAATTCAAACACTTATCCACAAACTCTGCAATGTCCTTCTTCATGGGGTTCCACTTGTAGATTTCTCGTAAGTCATGGTACATCTTGGTTGCACCTAGATGGATGGAATACAGAGAGCTTTGAGCCTCTCTCAACATTTTCTCTTTTGAAGTCATCCATATTCGTAACACATAGTCGGTCTTGATATTACCATACACTATCTCCCCCTTAGGAGAAAACCTCAACTTTTTTATTCCGGACCTCTTCCTTCAATTTCACCAAATTAGGATCCTGATCTTGCCTTTCCTTAACATCCGACACCGAAGATGACTTTGCACCATTCTACATGATAACACCACCATCTATTGAATCAATAAGGTAAACCCCCAAGCTTACAATCCTATGGAAATCCTTCAATATGCTTTTCCTCCCATCCTTAGCATGGGACACACTCTCCACAAACAACCTACTAAGATAGTCAACCACTATATTGGCCTTTCCTAGGTGGTAAAGGACACTCATGTCATAGTCTTTGAGAATCTCAAGCCATTTCCTTTGCTGCAAATTCAAGTCCTTCTGAGTAAGCACATACTGAAGGGTCTTGTCATCCGTGAACACATCCACGTGCACCCCATACAAATAACACCTTATGAGTAAGCACATACTGAAGGCTCTTGTCATTCGTGAACACATCCACGTGCACCCCATACAAATAACACCTCCAGTTCTTAAAGGAAAACACCACACCCTGCTAACCCAAGTTCATGCATCGGGTAATTCTTCTCATGAGTCTTAAGTTGTCCCAACGCGTAAGCAATGACCTTACTATGTTGCATCAACTCACACCCAAGGCGGACCGTAGAAGCATCATAATATACCATAAAATCATTTGTGCATTTTGGCAGGGTCAACACTAGAGCTAAAACGAGCTGAAACTAGAACTCTTCTAACAAGCATTGGACCACTAAAACATAACCTTCTTCTGGGTTAACTTAGCCAAAGTTGCAGCAATGGATGAAAAACCCTTTATGAACATCTCATAGTATCCAATAAGCCCAAAAGGTTCCAAATGTTAGTAGGAATGACGACTCTAGGCTATTTCTTCATGCCTCAATCTTCTAAGAGTCCACCTAAAAACACTCGCTAGACACCACATAACCCTAAAGTGCAACTGACTTCGGCCAAAACTCACACTTTCTAAACTTAGAAAATAGTTGATGGTCCTTGAGAGTCTTCAGCATAATCCTCAAATGAGCGACATGCTTCTTCTTACTCCGAGAGTATATGAGGATGTCGTCTATGAAGACAATGATGAACATAACCAAATACTGCTTGAACACCCTATCTATCATATCTGTAAAACCTACAGGGGCATTTGTTAGTCCGAAATAAATAAATACAAACTCATAGTGACCATATCATGTCCTGAAGTCCATCTTCATAATGTCACTCTCCCTTACCTTGAGTTGGTCATAGTTAGGTCTGTGGTCTATCTTAGAGAATCACTTGGCACCCTAAATCTGGTCAAATAAATCATCAATCTTAGGGAGGGAATACTTATTCTTGATTGTGAATTTATCTAACTGATGGTAATCAATGCACAACTTGAGGGAACCATCTTTCTTCTGAACAAAGAGGACTAAAGCACCCCACAGAGACTTACTAGGACTGATGAAACCCTTATCTAAGTTTTCTTTCAACTGTTCCTTCAACAATTTTAGATTGGCAGAATCCATTCTATAAGGAGGAATGGATATGGGATGTGTATCAGGAGAATTTCAATACCAAAGAAAATCTCCCGCTCGGGACGAACTACTGGTAGGTCATATGAAAACACCTTTGGATACTCACACAAAATTGGAATTGACTGAAGATTCAGGGTCTAAAACGTATAATCCTTAACCAAAACTAGATGATGTACACAACCCTTGGCGATCATCTTCCTTGTCTTAAGAAAGGAGACAAAGCAGTAACACCCCGTATAGATTAAGCAATAAATTTGTACTTTGAGATAAGACTAAGAGTACTGAATAGGATATGAAGGAAGTGTTATGAGGTATTTGAGTCACTATATGATCGTATTTAAGATTGGTTGTCGATCAAGTGGTAAAATGAAATTCGAAAAAAGTTATCGCAAAATTTCTTTCTTGACATTTTTTAAAATTTAGGACAAATATATAGAGGATTTTCTCCAATTATATAAAGAGTTAGGGTGAGAGTACATATTTATATCCTTGTATGACCTATAATATTAAATTTATATGAGTCTAGTTTCCAACACATTAAACCATTCGTCCATCCGACTTCGGAGTAGAGAGATATTTGTGTTTTCGTGAGACTGCGCAAGAAGACACGTCAAAAATAACTAAGGCGGTGGAGGATTATTTAATCCCCTTTCGTCAGTTGCTGGTCATCAAAATTCTTTTTCCAGAAACGTATTTCATATGAAAACCTCTCTCAATTTTTCTCCATGGTTTTCTTTGGGTCTTTGAGCTAGAAGTTATAAGTCCAAGTGATTTTTCTATTGGGGGGTTAGATTCTTCTAGTAGATCGCATTGTTGAATTGTGTTTCCGGCAGTTTGGTGGATGCTTCGTGTTTCTAGTTGGTAAGTTCTAGTTCTTTGTTCTTAGTATTCTTAGTATTCTTAAGGAGATGTTGATCTTGGTAGAATGTTAATTTAGATTTCCTACCGCCGAATTTATGAAGAACTAGTCGGTAAACTTTGTTTTGCGTTGTTTCTCTTTTTGGATTTTCTAGCAGCATGTTGGTGGTTTTTTTTTGCTGATTTTAGGAAGTATCTTGGTGCACTTGGGGATTGGAGGTTCAGCTATCTTTGGTTCATTGACGTCCGAGGTATTTGTAAGCCGTTTGTTCCCTTTTTCGGCATGATTTCCTTAGACTTGTGTTAGTGTTATTGTCGTGCGTGTGGGCTGTCTCATGAAGACTTTAATTCATGATAGACGTACCCTTGATTGAGATACTGGTTTTGTGGTGTTGTGGGTAAGTATTTTCACAAGTTTGGGTTAGACACGTGTGCCAGTGGGCACGTCGTCGAGTCGAGCAACCCTTAAAATTAGTTTGTGTCGGTTGACACCTTCGTGAGTCGATTAGGGGCTCTTTAGGGTCCTTAATTGTGAAAATTTATTTTTAATGTTTGTTATTATGTTTGTATGTTATAATTGAGGACTTGGGGCTTCGGGATACCCAACACACGAGAGTGTTTTTGGCTATGGGGTTGAGCCCAATGGTTGATCGACCTACGATGTTGAGGATGATGTCCTCCATACTGTCAAATCATGAAATGATTCGATAGTGGTCTGACATGTCTGATCCTTCCTGGGATTGCATTGGTTATCCCAGATGGATTGATATTGCTATATGCACAGCTGAGAGATGGTTCAGCAGTGCCTGATTGATTATATATTTCACTTATGTTATATTTGTATTGATTGATGGTGTTATATTGTTGTTTGGAGCTTCCTATATGTCCCAAGTACGTGGATTGCTAGGTTATATTTTTGAGGTTGTCTCTCTATGTTCTGTCAGTTTTCTATTATCTCTAAACTCTTGTTGTATAGTCACCTCTCATATTCAGTACATTGTGTACTAACGCCTTAGTCGGGCGATGTATTCATGCTTGCAAGTCCTAACCGTCAGGCTGAATTATGTCCCAAAGGTTGAGTTGAGTTCCATAAAGATGTGGTAAGCTACAGCTTGTTCGGAGATACCTTTTTGTGATTTTGTGTAAATATTGGGTAGGTCGAGGCCCTGTCCCGATCAATATAAACTTGTTAAACTCTTTAAAGGCTCATAGACGGTACCTGTTGGGTTGTAAATGTTGTAGTAGGTCATGTGAGTCCTTGGTGTATGCCTTTTGGTTATATGTGGTCTTGACGACCCTAGTAGCATAATTCCTACTTGCCACGTTTTATTGATTACTACTGTCAGTATGTTATATTATGCTAAGCCTCATCATTTTTTGCCTTTGTTTTATATTTGGGCGTCGTGTATGCTCCTATTAGGGGTGGCACTATGTGCCAGTCACGCTTCCTCAGGTTGGGGTGTGACAAAAGCATCCTACAAGCACAGTTGAACTACCTTCCCATTCTAGGATAGGCGCACTTGGAAATCAAAATTATACTGAACAAGTTCTACAATTAACTGAAGCATAGCAAGCATACAACAAACCGATATGGAAAATAACATCGAAATCTTTCAAATCTAACTCTACTAAGTCGATTGAGGTGACTTTATAAAGAATTGTGACAAGGCAATTTATGTACACCAATCGAGTTATAACTGACTCATCGACAGGAGTAGAGGTTGAGAAGGATTATGAAAGGATTTCATGACTGACACTGAAACTAGTGGCAATATAAGGAGTCACGAAGGATAATATGGCCCATGGAACTAGCAATGCATAAACATCAACATGGAAGAGTCATAACATACCAGTGACCGTGTTTGGTGATCTTTCTTACTCTCGGCATGATGATAGTGAATAGAATCAATTCTGGCATTGTCCTCCATTGCACTAGAAGATGCGCCCTGCTGAGGTGGGTGAGTTGCTTGGGCTGCTGAAGAGTAGCTGGGGCACGGCCTCTACCATCACCTTATCTAGCCGAAGGATAATCCCTAATTCTGAGTTCGGGCTTCCCATATCCGTAGAAAGTATTTGAGCCAACCAAGCACTCTCATGGATGGTTCCTACCACACTTCCTGAAAGCTGGGAATGTGCGCTCACTTTACATGCTCCTCTGACGCCTAGAGCCTGATGCTCCACCTCTCTAATCACCTCTACGCCTAGAGGGTACACTGGCTGATGATGGAGTTGGGGCTGATGACCTCTGGTGGGACTGTGGGCGATGTCCATATGCAAACCTCTACTGAGAATACCCAAAACTCCCTGTCCTATCCCTCTTGATACCTTGTATGTGCCATGAGTTAGCTCAGAGACATTCGTGATTCTAAGTCGGGGGTGTCAATTTATGTCATGAAAAATACTTTGAATATGATGAGTATGTAGATTAAGAAAGAAATGAGAGTAAGGGAAACATGCTAAAATAATAATCGTGAGATAGTCATAAACTTGTGTTAATCATCATGACTGAAACATAATGACCCAAGGTTTTGAAAATAAAATCATACGGTCTATCACGTTTGGAATCGTAAGTAAAAGCCCATAAACTGATCAAGGTAAATTACACTAGAAAAAATTAAATCGTAAGTACAAAATATAAAAAACATAAAATATGAGGAACAATGGGAAATTTTCATAACAGACCACTATCATGAATGAGCACATGATGCCCAACTATCTCACTCAAGTTGGCAAAAATGTCCTAAGCCTTGCCAGGGCAGAGAATGATAAAGGCATGATATCACTCGTTAGCCCTTTCGGGTAGGTGAACACTCTCTAGCGAGGCCCCAATCATGAATATACCCACAGCAGCACGTAGTTCTGAGACCTGGGTGCGCTAAACCCCGACCTACTCGGTGCTAAATACCACTCTCAAAATATGCATATTGATCATAGTTGCAAATATGAAAAATACTTGGTTTTACATAGGCTAATTAGAAAACATGAAAATCATAAACAGACATAACATACATGAACTAGCTATGAAAATAATGCCGCTAATTTGACCATGATACATAAGCTTGAGAATTATGAAATTCAAGAATAGTTGAGTAAATCATTATAACATAAGAAACGTAGGTTAATAAGAGATTCTTGTAGAGAACATGTAATCATAATTATATAACATTGATTGAATCATAAAAGAATTGAATTCATAGAAGATCATGAGAGATTTTCATTAAAATTGAGTTTAATCGTAAAATTCCCATAATAACATGATTGGAGACTTGACTTCATAAAATTGATTTGAATCTGGGCATGAGTGTCACGCCCCGCCTTGGGGGTTATGACTGGCACCTGGTGCCCTAGTAGGACCTGGACTACTAACTGGTGAGCCTAAGCACATCTGGTGCCTGGCTAGCTCTATCTTAGATTTCTGGAAACA
>JACEIK010015344.1:0-14629 GCA_018107945.1 Datura stramonium | reverse complement strand
ATTTATAACAATAATTTTTTTTACAATGGATATTTAGTTTAGGAACTTTTTAGGTTAAAACACATGCTTTTTTTTTTCGCTTCTTCTGTTTTTGTTTCCTTATTTAGACGCACATGTCTGAAACTCTAGCCAGTTTTAACATGTATTTCAGTCATGTTCAACTGGATGCAATCATAAATGAAAAACTTAAAAGAGTACTAAATGAGTTTGTTACATTTGTTGTTATGTGACAATTCTTTTTTATCTGACAAATTAATGATTGAAGCTTGTTTCTTTATGGTACATGACGTTTCTGTAATAAATTAGAGCTTATTTCAAGTAAATTGTGTGTTGAAATTTGACCAATAATATAATTATCTTTTTGGCTAAAAACTTCAGAGGGACGCTCTGAAACTTTGATCAATTTTAACGTGTTTCAGTAATGTATGATTGAAACTCAAAAATCCTTCAAAAAATTAAAATTTGTCTTTAATAGCTTTGTTAGATTTATTGTTGTTTTAATAGATTAATGATTGAGGTTTAGTTTTTATGATATATAGAACTTATGCTTCAAATTTGAGATTATTGGAGTAGATTTAGGTATTGAAATTTGAAAAATAAAATTATTATTTTTTGACAAAAATTTTAAACACGAACACGTGAAAATTTAGTCAATTTTACATGTGTCTTAGTCGTTTATGAATAAAACTATATGTACTTGAAAGAAATTAAAATGATGCTAAATGAGTTTGTTAAATTTGTTATTTTGATAAATTGATGATTGAAGTTTCTCCACGCAAGCTATCATGGTTTTCAACTGTTTAAAGGTGATAATAACACACAGTTTGCCATAATTTTTAGTAGTTTGAAAGTGACACGAGAAGTACACACAATCTGCTATAAATTTTATCCCATGATCCCGTCATTTTGGTTCTTCTTCTTCTTCTTTTTCTTCTTTTTTTTTGCGGGGGGTGGGAGATAAAAACACATCTCCAAATATAGGCTTATGTTTACTTTAAAAAATTAAGCATTAATTCTTGATTTTTTTTAATTCCTTGTTGATTTCTCTGTACATAACCGTTGCACAAGTTCCTCTTTCTTAACAGTGAAGATTTTTTAATAAAAATTTAATACATAAGCATCTTCTTTTCTACCAAAAAAAATTTTATAAATAATTCTTGGGTTCATAAAAAATTTAAAAAAAGAAAAAGAAAAAGAGAAAACAAACAAATTTGATGCCCTCACTCGCTCAAATATGTGTGAGAATGCTTTGCCATGTCATCATGAAGTATCTATAAGATACACTTTTGTCAAGTTTAAGTGTCTATTTGGTCATTGACTAAGTTTGAGTGACTATTTTACAGAATCTGCCGGTTTAAAGGGCTATCTAGATATTTAGCCTTCAAATTTGAGTTTATTTGGTGATTTTGAGTGTTAATTTATTGAAATTCGAAGAAAGAAAAAACGTGTTTGGCAAAACAAATGTAGACACATATATGTGAGATTTAAAATAATTTTTACATACACTTCAAAGTTCAAACACAATTTTAATATAGTACCTGTTAAAAAAAATTATTTAGTTTAAAACAAAAAAAAGGAAGATATGAATGGGCTAAAGCCCATTTCAATCCTTGGCTGGAAAACAAGAGAAAAGAAACACGAGTATAAGGGCACTTGAAGCACAGCTTCTGCCGAAAAAAAAGAAAGAGAAACAAAAAAGAGAAAGAGAAAGAGAAAGTAGGCGCAACAGAAGAACAGAGAGGAAAAAAAAAAATATTCCTGCAAGCTTTGATATATTTCTAATAAAAGAATTAAGGTATGTTTAAATACTTGCGGAGTATTCCCAACTATTGTTTGTATCCAAACTTAAGTTTTCTGGTAGAGTTTTGTCTTCTCTCCATGTTTCATTGGAATTACATTGGGTACAAGAACTTAGATATCTAAATAATTTAATTGAGAATATTATAGGCAATAAGTTTTACAAGAGACATATAGCACTGCAATTGTATTATCTTTTTAATTAAACTAGTAGGTTATTTTACATGATATTAATAAATTAGAGTTAAATTATGATATTGGGAACAAAAAAAGTTACGGAGAATTATTTTAATAGACCCACCAGTAGCTTTAATATATATATTGATACTCTGAGCAACATAGAGATTCGACAAATAGAATCGTGATCGTTTATCATTTGAATTTAGTGGATTACGGAGTTAGTGGATGGTAATAAAGAAACTTACATTTGATTTATAGATTCATGAACGAATTGAGCAGTTTGGATCAATAGAGAGTCGGGCTTTGATTAGTTGGCATCGAGAGGTGAGTAGTAACCTTATTGCAAATTGTGTTTTCATAAGTTGCATGATTTATATATGATTTTGAAAGTAAATTGGGTTACAAAATGCTTTACAATTGCATATGGGACAAGTCTTTTGCTTGATATGATATCGAAACATATATTGAAGATATTTATCGATACTTTAGAAGTTCTCACTGTTACNGAAGATATTTATCGATACTTTAGAAGTTCTCACTGTTACTAGATGTGTTTTATGTTATTTAAGATATGATTTCCATTACCAAAACGAAAGCATATGATTTGATGAGAATTAAAATGCTCTATACTATGCTGAAAGTATTTCATACGAGTATTTATTATTTACTAAGAAAAGTATAAATGGGAGTAGACTTTGATGGATCAGGTAGCTAACGACGGGTTCGTTAGACCTGGTGCACCTTGTATTTACAGATTACCGTCACAGCCTCGCTAGTGGGAAGGTAGAACTAGCATATAGTTATTGGCTAATTCTCAAGGTAGGAAGCCACACCGATTACATGATTCATCCTTGGAAACCTCCCGACGCATCAAATTCGATACGATAGTATTTATGAATTTTATTATCAAATGGTTAATTGATTTATGCTTAATGAAACAGATAAGAGCGATTGTTGTTACCGTTTCTCAAAGGACATTTTATTTCATGATATTTTCTTATTATCTTACTAGCATGTTTTTTTTACTTGTCCCCAATAAAAAAATAGTTGTGGTTAAGTGTTATCACTCACTGAGCTAGCGACTCACTCCCCGCTATTTTTTAAGAGACTGCAGGTAACGTTGGTGAGGATTTTATTAACTAGGGCATACGAGTTGATAGTTTTGGTGAGCCCTGCGTTGCTTCGAATGGGCAAGAAGTTTACTTATTTGTTATGGGTTCTCTCTCCTTTTGAACTCTTAGAGTTGCTCCATAGTCATTTCATTAGAGTCATGAGCATTCTTTCTTTATTATTAGACTTATTTCTGCGTTGGGAGATGAATTTAGTATTTATTGCATATTTTTTTTAGACTGTTGATGAGTAGTATGGCCTGTTGGGCAATTTGGGTTGTTGTGTTAGTGATTTTTGAGATAGGTAAATTTTCTATTCCCAATTTTCTATGGAATTCCAGTAAGGCTTGCTTTTGGATTCTATTCCTTAGCGCCGGTCACGGTCCTAAATTGGATCATGACATTTAACCCAGTCGCATATGTATGAATTATTTCTAAAAGCAGATAAATTTGTAAAACAAAAAAGACGGACATTAATTAAATGACGACCCCAAAAACAAATATTTGTGTACTTCCCCAGTTATTGATTAGTTCGCTTCAATTTTAACTCTGATTAATTTAATTTATTAATTATCAAGTTATAAATATGCTAAATAGATAATTCAATCGTTAGAACATCAAATATTGGTTAATCGGTAGCAGTTAACTGTTTGGTTTAACTGATATTGGTTTAAAGCTTACAATTTTTGAACACCTGCAAATTGTAATAAAATATCAAAGGGAACATGTGATACTTATATTACTACAGTTCAAAAGAAGCAGTCCGCCGCAAAGCATAATTACTGAACGGAAAAGAGTTATTAGTATTTACAATAGAAAGGATTTTAGATACACTTGGTTTAGTACACACATTAAAGCTACCTGAGTAAATTCCATAGTTAAATTTAATAAAAGAGGAGAAATGTAGTTGTAGTGAAACCGTTTAATCCCCTCTTGTAATGCATACATCCACATTAAATGTATGCAGGAATTTGTACTTAGGAATGATTGAATTCAAGATATTATATTTGAAAATTACTGTGCCTCTTAAGTCTTTTAGAAGGGAAACAAGGAAAACACTAAAAAATGAGAGCAGCAGAAAGTCAAGATTGGGTAAAAACTGGAGTGCAAAATCAGATGTTTTATATAGCCAGCGATAAAAGATAAATTTAATAAATGATTATCAGTTAAATTGTTAAAAATAAACTTAAGAATTGTTAATTAAACTAATAGGTCAGTAACATAAACACAAAATCGTTTTCAAATCGTTCGATGAATAGCCCTATACCAATAAATTAATCAAAAAAACATTTTCTTTTTTGATTCAATGTATCAGTTAAATTGAAATTTGCATAGCTCTAATGAGACCGTCTCTGTAAAAAGATATTTATATTCATTATTTATATCAATCATATTAATTTACCATAAGTAAATAATAAATTGAGGTAAATATATGATTTGAGTAAACTATGGTTTGGTGAACTCATTTGTGTTACCTTTTTTTCTTTCCATTCTTCTTGGTTTTGCATTTAATCATCATAATTAACAAATGATGATTAAATTTCACACAGTAAACACTCTCTACAAGAAAATTCTAAATCTACGTAAAACCTTCATTGCCGAGGGCTCCTTTAGTCATGGCCATGGCCAACAGTGGCCAGCCACCATTACCCGGCGGGGAAACACACTGAATAGGGGGAAAATCACCACCAAATACACAACCTTATACCAACATTCTAAAATCTATCACGGATACAAATCCTACATTATTAATACCTATTCAATCTTTGACCTTTATGCATGGAACACCTACAATTATGTGGTTGGAGGAGGAAGTCGACAATATGATCTTGTAAGAAAATTTGTAATTTGTACTGATAGAAAATCTTTTTAGGCCAAAACTAGAAGAACTTCGCAAAGATGATTCCGCTGCAATGCGAAATCAAGTCGAAGTGCAAGATTGGGTACTTTGGAGATAAACAAATGCTTATTAAACTTAAAACTATGGGGGACTATATTCATGTTATGTCAAAATTGCTGTATATCTAAATGCTAGGGATGACTATTATCAGATGAGGCCACAAAAGTGGGAACCATGATTCTACCCGGAGGTTGAAACAACAAATGTTATAACATTGATTTCTTTTTCATCCCTATTACCTACTTTTTCTTGCAAAAGAATCTCTTTTCACTATAGCAAAGGCCGTGGGAAAACCTTTGCACATGGACATGGTGTCACGACCCGAACGTACATTCGGATCGTAAACACGGGACAAGGGACCCCGAGGGACCCCAAGTCGATCCATGGCTCATGTTTACAACTAATCTCATTCAAATAAGCGGAATGATAATCATAAAAACATAGAGGAACGTAATCATAGAATGAAAATACTGGACGTACACATAAGCTGAATACTACACATGGTCTGAAAGCCTCTACAACATACGATGGGTTGATGGGACAACATCCCCAACTAACCTGAACAATACTGAAACGTAAGATAGCATAAAAGTCTATCAAACAGCGCTTGAAACATGAGGACTCACCAATAAGCTGAGAACGTAAGCTGAGATGGACTAAGGATGAGGAGGAGCCTGAGATCTAGACCCTGTATCATGAAACGATACAACATAGAAAGTATGCAATTAGTACGTGGAATGTACTGAGTATGCAAGGTAAGTAAAACAGATATTTAAAAGTAAAATAAGACTCACAAGTAAACTAAGAGAAGGACATCATGCATATATCATAAACCCTATAGAAAATATAAGGCTCAAGGCTTTCAAATCATTCATAAAGCGTTCATATTAATAATCATAAGTAAACATTACCAAAACATAACTTGAGTCAATAACATAAATATATCAATGCATAAAACATGCAGAACAATGGGAGGACTCGTCATAACCGACACCATCATGGTAGAGCCTTTCATGATGCTCCACTGTCTCGCTCAAGTGGGCAGAGCTGACCCTGGCTTGCCAGGCAAGGGTCGTGCATAAGGCCTGATATCACATTTGAGGGGATCATTATCAATACATCATATCATTTAGAAACCCATGGTGGCACGTGGTTATGAGACACCGACATAATCCTTTGAACGCCGGGCTGCTAAGTGCTAGACACGGCTCCCAAAAACATGCATATAGGCTCATAAATAAATCAGTAACATCATGCATTAAGATTCATTGGCTAAAATATAACATTTATCATCATTGATCCCCTTTAAAACATGCTTAGCCAATAATCATAGGCTCTTTTCATCGGCCAACATCATAAATCGATAAATCATGAAATTCGCTTCACAAATCGTAAATCATTCTTCAACATGTGGGCATTGCCCAATACTTCATCATATTCAATTCTTTCAAAACATGGTCATAAACATGGGTAACTTGAATTCATGCTTTTCCGTCATCAATAAATTCAAAATATTGCATATTCATTGTAAATCATAACTTTCATGAACTGTCATCAATTGGACATTTGGATATAAAAGCTTGAAACATGATTTTTAAAGAGAATAATAATAAAACCCGCCCATCATTCATAATTCAAGAATTACAACTCAATTAAATCATACCCATAAAGAGAAATTACAATTTCATGCATTTGAGTAAAACCTCATAGACTTGAATAGGAGGATTCATGATTTTAAATTGAGATTTAGGCATGGGTGGGGAAGAATTTCACCAATTCTAAAACCCTATATACCTGAAAATGGATTGACTCAATGTTCCTTGAACACCTACCAAGAAATTGATGGAAACTTGGGGAAGAAGACCTTGAATCTCCTAAAAATCTCTCTAAAGTTCTTGCATGAGAATGGACATTCATAAAGGACTTAACTCCTCTTATCACGCTCAGAAAATAATCAAAACGACGTAGTTTAGGGTCTAAAAGAATAGAAAAGTCAGAAATGCCCTTAAAATTATTTCCCTGAAAACTGTCCCCGATGGACCAACGACCGACCAACGGGTCGTGGCAACATACCACGACTCGTGGTATCGAGTCGTCAGGTGAACTGCCTCATAACACATGTCAGATCCTTCTCACAACTCTTCAGGACAAGTCGTTACTTCAAACCACGGGTCGTTGAATCGACCGTCGTCAACTCGTTGACCAATCTGACTTCCATTTTCATGAGCCTCACCACGACTCGTGGTGCCTTCCAATGAGTCGTGGTCTCCATCCATTAAATGCACCGGAAACCTCAACCCACAAGCAATGACTTGAAACAACGGGTCATTCCTCCTCACCATGAATCGTGGGATACCCGTTATTTCTCTCTCAGCCTAAGCTCAGTCCTTCTAACAACTGGTAACAACGACTCGTTGTACCGTCCATTGTCACCACAGCTCCCTTGAACCCCCATTCCATGAATGCTTTTGAAGACTCATGGTATCACCCACGAGTCGTTGAGTCATCCGTTCTGTGATGTTTTTGCTAGTTTTCTATATTTTTTTTCAAATTAAACTCCCGGGTCTATTCTTAGGCCTTTTTGGGGTATTACACATGGCTACAAATAATCAATTCATACTGAGTTGTGCCAAAGTGAAGGTAAAAGTCAACCTACTTAGTGATTTTCAAGAGGATTAACATGTGCATCAAAAGAATCAGTAATGGGGAGGTGATCTCAAAATGGATCGACGTAAAATATGATTACATGCCCAAATATTATAAAATCTATAGATTACAAGGACATATGAGAGAGAATGTTTTGTGATACAACATGAACCGAAACCTATAAAAGGAAGATACCACCAGAACGGGGATGGCAGGGAAGCATCTTGGAAATAATTGCACAGTAGGAACACTATAGGGAATCAACAAGCACAAATTGAAAAATAAAAGCAATCAGGGCCACCAACACAAATTAGAAAAGAAATGCAGGCTAAGAAAACTATACAAACTGCAAAAGAAAAATAAAAAAGGCACAATACAATTATCAACGGATGAGGAGTTGTAAAGGACAAAGTTTTTGATCAACCAAAGAAGGGGGACAAATAGGAGAGACAATAAAGGATAATGGAATTTCCAAAACACAGAGGAACACAAAAAATAAGGTGACCACTCACAATTCCTTTGATGCACTAAAGGGCAAGGAGAAGGAGAAGACAGGAAAAATAGGAGGAGAACAAGAAAAATAGGGAAACAAAACCAAAGAAAAGAAATACTAAACCATGGGTGGGAGCATATTTTGGCAAACAAGGTACTGATTCACATGTTACCAGTCTATCACAAAAAAATACTGAAGAGACACAAATCACTCATGAGATACAAGGCACACAAGAGAAAAGTAGCAAGGGTCAACAAGATAAAAGGAGTTTAGAATTACAAGAATATATACAGTGGAGGGTAAGAAAACATCAAAAAGTAATATGAAAGTAATGGGACACACTAAAGAGGAGGAGAACCAAGCTCAGAAACCGCAAACTCATGAAGAGAAAGAAACAAAAACATCAACATCAGATCATGAGAAAGAGAAATATGACTACAATGAATAAAACAACAATATAATAGACAAGACATATAAAGGGGAAACCTATATTGAGCACAAGGTGATATAAAATATGAAGCAAATTAAAAGCCTTGAGGAACTTACTGACAAAGGAGAGTCAGAAAAAATATGAAACACAAAGAAGGAGAAAAAAGAATGAACAACAGAGTAGATCATCCATAGAGGCAGAACTGAGACAATAGGTGAATGAGGAGCTATTAGAAGTAGAGCTTATGGATACTACTGAGCAAAGAAAAGAGGAGGAAACACCAGAGCAAAACGTTCAAAAGATTGCAAAGATATGAGATTTATCTCCTAAGCAAACCAATATGCTAAAGGAAAGTTTGCTAAAATAAAAAAGTGACCAAAATAGAAAGGAAAAAATTCCTCCCATTAGACAAATACCTAAGAGGTTTGAAGTCTCCAAATCTAATAATTGATTATGAATAAGGTTCTTATGTGGTCCGACCTTTTTCTATACCCCGCGCATAGCGGGAGCAGTGCACTAAGCTGCCCTAATAAGATTCTTATGTGGAATATTAGGTCTGTTAACACTCAACAAGCTTTTGAGAGGTTAACAAACCTAAATAGAAGGAATCAATATAGACTAATTGGGATGATTGAGCCTTTTGAAGATCCAACACCAGTAGATGAGTATAGGGTGAGATTGGTACATCAAACTACATTAGTAAATTGCTCAGGGAAAATCTGGATGTTTGCTTCTAATGAGCTGGAGATGACAATCAATACTGATGCTACTCAATATCTCACAGTGAAGATAGTTCATCAAACAACTAAAAAGGAGAAGGTGGTAACTATAGTATATGCAACATGTGATGCCAATATAAGGAAAACTTATCAAATACAAACACCATGATTGATACGAGGAGATTTTAATGTAATTCTATCCCCAGAGAAAATTTTGGGTTGCCTACTAATGCATTATCCAGAAACTACTGATTCCTCATATTGTATTAACAATGTAACAGGAGCACTTTTACATGGTGGAATTGGAAGACATATAAGGATTGTATATTCAAGAGGTTGGATAGATACCTCTGCAATCAGAAGTTGTATGATATTTTTCAAACTTGATAGGTGAAAGATATAATAAAGAAAGGTTCAAATCACTCTCCTCTTGATCTTGGATGTTTAAACTCAATAGAGGTAATAGTCAAGCCTTTTAATTTCTTAAACTTTTTAATAAAATATGAATCTTTTAAAGTTGTAGTTCAAAAGCACAGGAAGGATAATCCTTTTCTACATAAGCTAAAGAATCTTAAAAGAGCTTTAGTGAAATGGAGAAAGGACATATATATATATATATAGACATATTTCAAAGTATTTCTACCTTGGAGTAGGTCTTACAGGTTCATGAAATACAATTTGAAGAAGACCCAAGTCCTAGGAATAGAGAATCTTTTTATAAATTACAGAAAAATCTGAGAAGATACCTACATTTAGAGGAGGAATACTAGAAGCAAAAGGTAGGACTAAAATGGTTCCAAGAAAGTGAATAAAACACTAAATTCTTTCATAACTACGTGAATGGTAGAAGAAAAAACTAATACTAACTAAGATCAATAATAAAGAAGGGGACACTTTGACAAAAGGCACATAAATTACAGATGAAGCTATTAAATTTTTTTAGAAATAGTTTACAGAGGAAAAATATTTAGTGGACTTTGAATTTCTTCAATAGATACCTACATTGATAAATAAGGACCATACCAGATCTCTAATAGACCCTCATCAAGAAGAGATAAAGAAGGTTGTTTTAGAATTGAATGGAGACAATTGTAGTGGGCCTAATGGCTTTATAGAAATTTTTATCAAAGTTGTTGGGACATTATAAAGGAAGACATTACTAGGATAATGAGAGCTTTATTTTTTGGAAGGAGTTAGCTAGATTCATCATTCATAACATTATTAGCCTAAGAAACTTCAGCAATAAGATCATCTCTAAGGTCTTACATGATATATTGGTCGATTTACTACTAAGTCTTTTCTCACCAAATTAGGTTTGATTTGTTAAAGGTAGAAAGCATTATAGATAATGTACTATTAACCCAAGAGATTGTGATGGACATAATGAAAAGAACCAAAAATTGCTAATGTTGTGATTAAGCTTGATATGATAGACTATCTTGGCTCTTCTTAACTAAAGTCCTAAGGAAATTTGGGTTATTAAAAGTGGTTATAGATATGGTTTACAAAATCCTCTCAAATAACTAGTATTCCATTCTTATAAATGGGCAATTTCATGGTTTTTTAAGTCTTTAAGAGGAATAAAATAGGGTGACCCTTTATAATCTACTTTGTTCATACTAGAAGCTGAAGCATTGACTAGGGGTATGAATGAATTGGTGGAGAATTCTAAGATTGTAGGGTATGAGATGCCTAAATGGAGTCCTCATGTGAATCATATATCATATGCAGATGATACCAACTTGTTTATTTCTGTTGAAAAAAAATTCCCGAAGATAATGATGACGATTCTTAGAAAGTATAAGGCAACATCTAGGCAAGTGGTGAACTTGGAAAGAAGTGCTTTTTTTATTCATGAGAAGACGCAAATGAGGTATGTGAATAGGCTGAAAACTTTTACCAATATAGGTCATGAAACTTTTTCATTTGCATATCTTGATTGTCTAATATTCTATAACAGGAATAAAATCATATATTATGACTCAATGGTGAAAAGGATTAGTAGGAGGATACTGCATGAAAGGAAAAATTTTCTCCTATGGAGGGAAAGTAGTGCTTATAACACATGTATAATAAAGCATGTACTTACATTTACTCTCAACTTTGAGTCCCCCAGTTGGACTAGTGAAGTAAATACATATAATTTTGATAAGGTTTTTATAGAGTAACAAAGCTAACACTAAAAGTAGACACTAGGTGTGAGATTCTTTATGCTTACCTAAAGAATAAAGAGGATTGGATTTCAGATTCTTGGTGGATATGTCTAGTGCTCTTTTCTATAAACTATGGTGGAGTTTTAGAGTAAAACCATCTATATGGAGTGCGTACATGAGGAATAAATATTTAAGAAGATTCATTAAGTTATAATACTGGGCAAAGGGGGATCAATAACTTGGAAGAAAATGATAGTAGTAAGACAACTAGTAGAACATCAAATTTGGTGGCAAGAAATGAGTGATGATTCTAGTTTCTGGTATGATAATTGGACATCAGTGGGAGACCTATACTATGCCATACCAGAAGCAAACAATGAAGAAGAAATAGATATTAGGGAATACTGTGAGCTAGGTGGGTGGAATATATAGTAACTGAAACAACTTCTTCCTGAAGAATATGTGCAATACATATTGCACCATGTTCCTAGTCCCACTGTTACTGATAAACTATATAAAATCAGGTGGATATTGGAGAAGAATGGGATGTTCACTGTTATGAGTGCATGGGATTATATAAGGCAAAGGAAGGAAAAGGAATATTGATACAAGAACATTTGAGTTAAGAAACTACCCTTTAAGATGATTTTCTTTTTATAGAGAGCTTGGAGATTTAAAATCCCCATAGATTATGTGATATAGAGGATATACATCAACTTAGATTCTAAATGTTCTTGTTACCCCTCCCCCTCCCACTCCATGTCTCACATCTTTCTGACCTCTCTAACTGCTGAAAAGCTGTGGAGGCTTTTTGCAAGGATATGAATTATTGGGCTTCAACTATCGTAGATAATAATTTCATGGTGGACTGTACAATGCTGCTCAAAATTGAAACCAATTTATAGAGAAACACCAACAATTATTCTATGGGATTTATGAAAGAGAAGTAACAAGATTAAGCATGGAGGGACCTTAATAGATCACAAGTTAGGTTATCAAGTCACTACATATTTTTTGTTACACCCCACAAGATCCTAACGTTTAGTTGACATATCCGTACGTTAGTCAAGAGTGTTAGAGTACGACACGTATGAGAAAGGGCCCCAAAAGAGGTCGAACGAGCACGGAATCGAGGTAGCGAGGGAAAAGGCTGGACAGGCTGCAACAGGGTAACGTGTCATGGACCCCCTCCCTGCGCGTTGGGCACCGTGACATGACCCAAGATTGGCATGATGGGGTCCGTGACATGGACCCCCTGTCCACCACCTAAGTTTTATATAAATTCAATTGTTTCATTTGATTCAAAGTATAAAACATAAGACCTTCGTCTAGAATAGGAGAGCCCCGCCATTTTTCATGTAATTTCTTCCGGTTACGCTGCTAAACACTGTCCAAACTCAAATTAACTTCAGGTATTGAGTTCTAATCCTGCAGGGAGCATTAATAAGAAGTTATTTTATTGAAATTCTCCAAAAAATTCATAACCCCGCCAAGAAAAAGTTATCAGAATTGCTTCAAAATGATTCCTAAGAAATCACAGGCATCAAGTAAGTATTTCTCCCTTCTGAACCCTCAAAAAATTGTAGGTTTTCGACCATATTTCATGTTGTTGAATTATAGTTGTTATTAGTATTAAAAGTTATCATTTTAAGACGAAGTTGGTATTAAAATTAATCTCTTTCTCCAGTATTACAGTTATATTTGGAAAGAGTTGTTGAATACAAGTTAAAACCCGTAAGTGATTCGATAAACGACAATCGAGGTATGTTAAGGTAAATTCCTTTGGCAAGTTAGTTTCTATAGCATAATAATAAGGTTTGAATCTCAGTAAGGAAGCCAGAAGTCTCATTATTGTGAATAGCTGTTGTTGTTAGCTGACTTCAGTATTTATGTTTAGTTTAGGATTGACTTTGCTCTGTATAGCCTTCCATGACCAACCCAGGGTTACTAGTTGTGTCGTTGCCCGCCATGGGCTAGATGACGTCGCTCCAACGCGCGGTATGCCATCGACGAGGGACAAAGATGAGGTCTGAAGACCTTATACAGTCCATTTTATGGCTGAACTATTTATATGTTGTATCGGCACCACACCCCTGTCGAGCCTGGTGCCTAGGGTGCAGATATCAGGAGTCCACTAGACTCAAACACAACTATAGTTCAGTGGCCGAGCAGGCTCAATTTCAGATCCAAGGGACTGGTAGGAAGGCTATAGTTATTAGTTGACTTATTTTGACCTTGTTAGGGGTATATAGATTAAAGTGTACTCGCCAGGGCTTATGGGCCCCGATTGAGTTATTCTATGCTGGTTGTACCTTCCGGCTTATGGGGGCCAGGTAAGGTTCTTGTTTGCACTATTTACTATTAGATTAGATAGCAAGAAGTTAAGAAATTCAGGTTATACCTCTATCTCTTTCACTCAGTTGCTTTTGGTTTCTTTTTAAGTTTTGTTAAGTTATTTTCAATTATTGCCTTACATATTCGGTACATATTATACTGATGCCCATCTTGGGGCGCTGCATTACTTTCCTGCAGGTGTGGATAGACACGGATCAGGACCTTCCTAGCTTTCAACCCAAATTAGCAGTGCAGTCGGCTCCTCTCCTCCGGAGTTGATTAGTTAAAAGGTTTGTTCTTTTGATTATATAGTATGGGTAGGTCGGGACCCTGTCTCGACCAATATTCTACTCTTAGAGGCTTGCAGATTTACAAATTCCCTGTGGTTAGTTTGTTGTTGGTCGTGTGGGGCCTCTATATATTTTATTTCATGTGATGGCCGTGTGGAGCCTTGTTTAGCTTAGATAGTGGCCTTTTCGGCTATAATTTAGTTATAGTTGCATGATTTTCATTTCAGTTGAAACTAGACAGCATGGTGGTCTTGTTGGCTCGCATATGACTCCCTTATGTTGCTTGTTGTTGGGTAGCTATTTTCTTTTACAGGTGGCTATGTTGCCCTATCGACCGGAGGCTGTATTTACAGCAGAGATATAGCTGATTGTTTTCTTGAATTAGGTTGCAGGCATGCACCAGACGTGCATAAGCCTATCCAGGGCAGTCAGATCCCGGTGTGACACTAGGTTCCAATTATGCCTCCCAAGGTGGGGCGTGACAAACTTTGTATCAAAGCAGGTCGTATCCCAGGGAGTCTGCAAGCTATGCTAAGTAGAGTCTTGCTTATGAATGTGTTATGCACCACATTCTATAG
>JACEIK010015342.1:0-19558 GCA_018107945.1 Datura stramonium | reverse complement strand
ATACGGGCGAAAATGTAGGTCCCCGTAGTGTGGTTTGAAGTAGGGGAGTCAGGATTGATCAGACCTGATATGATACATTAATCAGAAGAAAAGGTGAAACTTATCAAAAAGAGTTTGTTAACAACCCAGAGTCGTCAGAAGTCCAATTCCGATGTACAACGTAGAGACTTGGAGTTTAATGTTGATGATTGGGTATTTCTTAAGATATTGCCTATGAAGGGCATTATGAGGTTTGGTAAGAAGGGAAAGCTTAGCCCTAGGTTCATTGGGCCATATCGGATCCTTTGAAGGATAGGTCGAGTAGCTTATGAGTTAGAACTACCTTCAGGGCTAGAATCTATTCATCCAGTTTTCCACGTGTCAATGCTATGAAAGTGCATAGGTGACCTTTCTCGGGTTGTCCCGCTTGAGGATGTTCAAGTCACTGAAAAGTTGTCCTACGAAGAGACTCCAATTGCTATACTATATCAACAGGTTCGTAAATTGAGGACTAAAGATGTAGCCTCTTTTAAAGTCCTATGGAGGAACCAAAATGTAGAGGAGATGACTTGGAAGCTGAGGATGACATGAGGTCTAAATATCCTCACATATTTTAGGCTTGACACAAATTATGCAATTGAGGTGAGATTGTTATTCAGGTATTGTTTAGTTGTTTATGTTATCAATGTTGATTAGTTGCTCACTTTTACGTTGTGGAGTAGTTGCTTGTGGTGATCCTCATAAGAAAGTTGGTAGTGAAGGTGATGAGAGGTGACCAAGAGTCATGCTCACTGAAAACGATTCGTCCAGTCCCTCGTTGGGACTGACAGTATGTTTTACCCTGCGAATTTATTAAGGGATTTTCCATAATTTCTAAGTTTCTAAAGCCAAAAATATTCGTTTTAAGCTCATAATGGAGTGTTTTAAGAAGATTTAAGTCATTCTAAGACTATCCTAATTCATGCATGCAAGTTTAGAAGTTTGAGAGGTGATCAAGCCTAGTTCTTCAAAGTTCTTCCTCAATTCTCTTTGGGCAATCAAGAAAATGGTAAAATCAGATCCCTTCAAGTATATAAGGCTATGAATGGGTGCAATAGTCGACACCCATGCCTAATTCCCTCTCAATTCATGATGTTCTAATTGATTATTATATGGGGTCTTTACCCAATGTATGAATTTCCTAAGTTTCAATCATGGGTATGATCTAAGCATGTTTAAATGATTACTTATGTTTAATGGGCAGATTTTACTATGTTTTAAATTATAAATTATGTTTTCAAGTTTTCTAAAGTATGATGTCCATCCATGATAGTCCATGAAAGTTGAGATCTATGAAGTATGTGTACAAGCATGATGAGATGTTTATTAAGAAAATATGATTTCGAAATACCCGTGTTTATGCTCATGTTTTCAAAGTGAATCAAGTTGATTTCAAGCATGTTTAATTATTGGGCAAGCCCATATGATCAAGTATGTTTTACAATTTCATGAATTATTAGCTTACCACATGGTTTTATAGTCAAGAGTCCCATCATTTTCAGCTTGTGGTATGGTTTGAGCCAAGGCTCCTTATGTTATGATTTCAAATTTATGTATGTATTTTATGAGTAAGCTTCGTCTCTAGATGATGGTTCATCTTTGTTGAAAAATGATGGAGAGCATATGCATGTTTTTTGGAGTAGTGTCTAGCACCAAGTAGTCTAAGGGTCAGTCAACCCTATGCCTTAGAACTATGTGCCAACGTAGGTATGTTCAGACTAATTGGGACCTCCCTTCTGAGCTTCCCCTGCCCCCAAGGGGCCTTCAACTTGATACTGATATCATGGTAGCGTCCTTGGCCCTGGCAAAGCTTTGGATGGCTCTGCCCATTTGAATGTGATAGTCGGGACCACATAAGCTCTATCATGGTAAGATCGGTTATATGATGAGTCTCCCATTATTCCTCACGATTTCAGTTATGCATGTACATCAATCATGATATCATGTTTTCAGCAGGTTTGATCCAATGTTCAATTTTTCTTATGATTATCAATTTTCAACTTTGGGTCATTCGATTCAGTTATGATATTCAGTTATGTTCAGATCACGGTTTCAGAAAATAGTTGCAAGCCCTACTCTCAGAATCTTATATTGATTATGTTTTATTATATGCATAATTTATGATTTTACTTACTTAGCGGTTTTACTTACCTTGCATACTTGGTACATTCCATGTACTGACTGCATACTCTTTTCTTTTTATGATACAGGCTCCGATATCCAGGCTCAGTCCAGCCGCTAGTTAGATTCCCAGAGTTAGCTTTCCTCAGCCCCAATCGGTGGTTCCTCATCTTTCGAGGGCCCTTCTCATAAGTTGTATGTTGTATTTTCAGTTTTCATACTATAGTGAGTTAGTTGGGGTCTTATCCCATCAACTCATCAGTATTAGAGGCTTTTTGGACATAGTTTGTATTCAGCTTTAGACTCATGTATGTATTCAGATGTTATGTTTTGAATAGACTTCTGCTATATTATTTATGGTGATCTTCCGCTTATGTATGATTGATTTAGGTGTATGTTTATGCCATGGGTTGACTTGGACCCTCTCGGGGTTTCTTATCCCTATCAGGGTGTGTTCCGATATTAGGGTCATTTGTGTGTACTGGATGTTGATGATTTGAGAGATCAGTTGCTGCACGAGGCTCATGGTTCCAAATATTCCATACATCCAGGTGCCACCAAGATTTACTGTGACTTATGAAAAGTCTATTGGTGGAATGGCATGAAGAAGGACATAGCGGAGTTTGTGGCTAAGTGTCCTAATTGTCAGCAGGTGAAAATGGAGCATCAAAGATCGATAGGTGTGCTTCAAGACATTAGTATTCCTACTTGAAAGTGGGAGGAGATAAATATGGACTTCATCACAGGGTTGCCTCGCACTCGTCAATAGTATGACTCCATTTGGGTGGTTGTGGATAGGTTGACCAAAGTAGCTCATTTCCTACCGATCAAAACTTTCGATTCAACAGAGGATTATGCTAAATTATACATTTGGAAGCTAGTTCGGTTTCATGGAGTGCCCTTGTCCATCATATCAGATAGAGGTACTTAGTTTACCTCCCAGTTTTGGAGATCATTTCAAAAGGGACTTGGTACTCAAGTTAAGCTTAGCATAACGTTTCACCCGCAAACAGATGGTTAGGCGGAGCAGGCTATTCATACTCTCTAGGACATGTTGAGAGCGTGTGTGATGGACTTCAAGGGTAGTTGGGATAATTATTTGCCTCTTATTGAGTTTGCGTATAACAACTATCATTCCAGCATTCAGATGGCTCAGTTTGAGGTTCTCTATGGGCAGAGATGAAGATCGACGATTGGTTGGTTTGAAGTCGGGAAGCTACGATGATAGGTCCAGATTCAATCCATGAGGCCATGAAGAAAGTTCAGCTTATAAGGGACAGGTTAAAAACAACACAGAGTCGACAAAAGTCCAATGTAGATGTGAGGAGAAGGGAGCTTGAGTTTGAAGTCGATGATTGGGTGTTTCTGAAGGTATCTCCCATGAAGGGAGTGATGAGGTTCGGAAAGAAAGGGAAACTTAGTCCCCGTTATATTGGCCCATACCGAATTGTGAAACGGGTTGGCAAGGTAGCATATGAGTTGGAGTTGCCCTCAGAATTAGCTTCAGTTAATCCAGTTTTTCATATATCGCTCTTAAAGAAGTGTTTGGGTGATCCAGCTCTGGTTGTTCCGGTGGACAGTGTCGATTTGAAAGATAGACTTAGTTATGAAGAAGTTCCGGTGGAGATACTGGATCTTCAGGTTCATAAGCTAAGAAACAAAGAAGTAACTTCAGTTAAGGTTTTATGGAGGAATCAACATGTTGAGGGAGCAATGTGGGAAGCCGAGGCGGATATGATGGCTAAATACCCGCATCTATTCCCTTTCGGCTCAGTTTCAGCTTGAGGTATCACTTTTCTCCTTAGTACTCTATTTAGTTTCATGTTCAGCTCATATACCCCAGTTTCTTTCATGATGATAAATGTATGTGTGGTTTGGGAACTCAGTTCAGTCACGTAGTTCAAATCAGAGTCAGTCACGTAGTTCAAATCGGAGTCAGTCACTCCATTAGTTTCAACATGTATGTTCAGTATTTGAGTATGATGATTGCATTTCTCTTCTTTTTAGTATGATTTTCAACATTTGAGGATGAATGTTCCTAAGGAGGAGATATTGTAATACCCTGAAAATCCTAAGATCAGACCCAAGAGTTGAAACGGAGAAAACAGGATTTTCTGCACTAGGTCACAGGACGAGTTGTCCAGTGACCCGTCAGGAACACCACGAGTCGTTAAGTGACTCATGGGGAAAGGGTTGGACTTGGATTGAAATTTGAGATTTGAGGTGATCATGAGTGTGACCACGAGTTGCGGTCAACACCACAAGTCATTGTGGTCTGTGGTCAAGGGTTGATTGAAGGATGAAATAATTAGACAGTGTACCTAACGACTAGTCACCACGAGTCGTGGTCAACATCACGATTCATCGAGTTGGTCGTGGTTAGAATATTGGTTAAGGTTGGATGTGTTTGGCAGTGCTCCTAAACGGTGTCACCATGACTCATCGGGTACACCACGAGTCATGGTGTCCCTCGTGGTGACCCTCAGAAGAAACTTGGCAGTGAAGGTGATGAGAGGTTACTACGAGTCATGGTCACTGAAAACGATTCGTCCAGTCCCTCATTGGGACTAATAGTATGTTTTACCCTACGAATTTATTAAGGGATCTTCCATAATTTCTAAGTTTCTAAGGCCAAAAATATTCGTTTTAAGCTAAGAATGGAGTGTTTTAAGAAGGGTTAATTCATTCTAAGCCTATCCTAATTCATGCATGCAAGTTTAGAAGTTTGAGAGGTGATCAAGCCTAGTTCTTCAAAGTTCTTCCTCAATTCTCTTTGGGCAATCAAGGAAGTGGTAAAATCAGATCCCTTCAGGTATGGGCAATCTAAGGAAGTGGTAAAATCAGTCCCTTCAGTATGTAGTGCTATGAATGGATGGCCAGTCCACACCCACGCCTAATTCCCTCTCAATTCATGATTTTCTAATTGTTAATTCTATGGGGGGGTTTACCCAATGTATGAATTTCCTAAGTTTCACTACGGGTATGATTTAAGCATGTTTTAAATGATGAATTATGTTTAATGGTAGATTTTATGATGTTTTTTAAATTATAAATTATATTGAAGTTTTCTAAAGTATGATGCCCATCCATGATAGTCCATGAAAGTTGAGATCTATGAAGTATGCATACAAGCATGATGAGATGTTTATGAAGAAAGTATGATTTAAAAATACCCATGTTTTGTTCATGTTTTCAAAGTGAATCAAGTTGATTTCAAGTATGTTTAAGTATTATGCAAGCCCATAAGGATCGTATATTTTAAAATTTCATTAAATTATTAGCTTACCACATGGTTTGTGTTATCCCATTATTGCTTGTGGTATGGTTAGAGCCAAGGCTCCTCATGTTATGATTTCGCATTTATGTATGTATGTTATGAGTCGCCTTCGTCTCTAGATGATGGTTCGGGGCCTTCATTGAAAATGATGAGAGCTTATGCATGTTTTTGGAGTAGTGTCTAGCACCGAGTAGGCTAAGGGTCGGGCCAACCTATGCCTCAGACTATGTGCCAAAATAGGTATGTTCGTACTAATTGGGACCTCCTCGTGAGCTTTCCTTGCCCCAAGGGGCGTTCGCCTCGATCTCGATATCATTGTAGCCCTTGGTCCTAGCAAAAGCTTTGGCCTAATCTTCCCATTTGAGGTGATAGCTCCGGGACCACATAAGCTCTATCATGGTAAGATTGGTTATATGATCTAGCTCCCATTTGCTCCTCATGATTTAAGTTATGCATGTACATCAGTAGTGATATTATGTTTTCAGCAGGTTTGACCCAATGGTCAATTTGACTTATGATTACTCGCGCCTTTAGGTCACTCGATTCCGCCTATGATGTTCTGCCATGTTCGTATCATGGTTTTAGAAAATATGCAAGCCCTACTCTCATAATCTTATCTTGATTATGTTTTATTATATGCATGATTTATGATTTTACTTAGCAAGCTTATTTAGCTTGCATACTCGGTACATTCCACGTACCGACCGCATAGCTATGTCAGATCATTTTATGATACCGCCTGACCCGTGCTCACCCCACACAAGAAGTTGATTCCTGAGTTATCTTTCCGCCCCCAGTGGTAGGTCCTCATCTTTCGAGTGGGCCCTTCATCGCTGTATATCAGATTTTCACTCTTCGACTATAGTGAGTTAGTCAGGGGTCTTGTCCCATCAACTCGCGCGCATAGAGGCTCGAACATAGTTTGTATTCAAATTTAGACTCATGTATGTATTCCAATATTATGTTTTGTATAGACTTCGCTATATTATTTATGATGATCTTCTCGCTTATGTATGATTGAGTTAGATATAATGTTTATGTCATGGGTTGACTTGGAGCCTCTCCTGGTTTCTTATCTCGTGTCTTCGATTCTAGGCCTATGTTTAGATCGTGACAATACATTAATCAAAAAGAAAAGGTGAAACTTATCGAGAGTGTTTTGCTGGACAAATTTCAAATTGCTAGAAGTCCTATTCGATGTACGCCGTAGAGACTTGGAGTTTAATGTTGATGATTGGGTATTTCTTAAGGTTTCTCCTATGAAGGGCGTGATGAGGTTTTGAAGGAAGGGAAAGCTTAGCCCTAGGTTCATTGGGCCATACTCTGATCCTTTGAAGGATAGTCCAAGTAACTTATGAGTTAGAACCGCCTTCGTGGCTAGAATCTGCTCATCCAATTTTCACGTGTTAATGCTACGAAAGTACATAGGAGACCCTCTAGTTGTCCCGGTCGAGGATGTTCAAGTCACTCAGGAGCGTCCTACGAAGACTCCAATTTCTATACTAGATCGATGGGTTCGTAGATTAAAGACTAAAGACGTAGACTCCGTTAAAGTCCTATGGAGGAACCGAAAAATGTAGGGAGAGATGACTTGGGAAGCTAAGGACGACATGAGGTCTAAATATCCTCATCACTTATTTCGTGCTTGACTCAAAGACAGCAATTGAGGGATTGTTATTTAGGTATTGTTTTGTTGTCATGTTATCAATGTTGATTAGTTTCTCACTTTTTTTTATGTTGTAGAGTAGTTGCTTGTAGCATCCGTAAGTGAGACGCCATGTTGACTTTTTGTGTTTCATGCTTTCTGATAGTCCATGTTACGCAGAAGACTCTACTGAAATTTTTCCAAAGAATGGTTAAAGTAGTTTAGCTCCTTGCTTAAGATTACAATCGAAGATGAATGTTCCCAAGGGGGATGATTACACCCCCGTAAGTCTTTGTTTGTTAACCGATGCGTGCGTATGTATGTTGGAGAGAGTTTTGTTGTATAACGTATGTGAAAGGGCTCGAGGAGGTGTGAGCATATTGTCAAGCAAGTGGTAGGCCGGGGCCGAGGCAAAGACCGGGCACTCCGCCGTGCAGCCTACCTCGCACCAGCGAGCCGCATCGCCGCGTCGTGGCTCGGAACGATGAGAGGCGCCGCGCCGCGCCCTAGCCACCGCCTCAACCTATATATATGTTTCAATTAAATTCTAATTCATTTGAATTATTTCCCAAAAATATAACCTTGGTAGTACGATATTCCCCTCCAACTTTTCATATGAATTTAAGAAAAATTACGCCGTTAAACTCCACTCTAATGCAACTTCATCTTGGATAACAAGTTTCTGCCTACGAGGACGTTCCTACTGAAAGTTATTTCTTGAAATCTAGCTCGGATTGCTCGAGTCCCATAGAGTAGAAGTTGTAGAAGTCACTTCTAATAAAGTCCTAAGTGTCCACAAGGGATAGGTTAGTGTTTTCACCTTCAAATTCTTTCGAAATACGTATGTTTTGGGCCGAATTGGATGATGCTTGATTTGTAGTTAATGTTCTTGAAAGATATTTTTATAGATTGTCTTTAGTATGAAAATAGATTTATCTCTCTCGCCGTAAGGGCTGCATTTTGGAGGGCCGACTTCTGTGTTGGAACCGACAATGGGTGGACTCGACATCGAAAATTGGTATGTTAAAGCTAACCTTTTTGGCAAGTTATTCTCATTGTATAGCCGAGAAAACCTATGCGTTTGTAAGTAAGTTGGAAGCAAGTATATTGTGTTTAGTTGCTACGTATAGACTCGAGACAAATTTGAGTACTTCGGTCGAGATTGACCCCACCTCGATATGGCCTTCCATTAACCAACCTCGTGGCGAACTCCATCATTTCCTACGCGCTGGCGCATAGCTCGAGGAGCTATGTTATGTTTGAAAGGACTACATTCGTGCCTATAAGGCCGTATCAAAGTCCATTCGCGCATGGATTTCCCTTATGCCATAACAACATTAGTGACCCTCAGTCGAGCCTTGTGGGCCTATGGTGTATTACAGGAGCCTAGAAGGCTCAGTTGTAGACCTAGAGGCTAGGTAGGTTGGCTATAGTTACTTATCGAATCATATTGACCTTGTTAGGGGTATATGATTGAATTGTGCTTGCCGGGGATTATGGGGGCCCAGGTAGGTTATTCGGTGCTGATTGTACCTTCCAGGCTTATGGGGGCCAGGTGAGGTTCTTGTTTGTATACGTGGCTATACGTCAGATTGTGAGGCTATTTAGGTTAAACTTTTATCCTTCTTATTGATTACTTTCAGTTCTTTTATCAGCTTCTATTAAGCTTTTATTACTGTCTTATATATTTGGTACATATTATATTGACTCCCACCTATGGGGCGCTGCATACTTGCCTGCAGGTGCCGACATATGAGTTTCAGGACCTCCTTAGCAGTCATCCAGGGTTAGAAGATCAGTAAGCTCCTTTTCTTTGGAGTTGTTAGTTTTCTTATTTTATTATACATCTTTTGGGTAGGTCGGGACCCTGTCCCGACTACTATTTAACTGTTAGAGTCTTGCAGACTACCGTTCCTAGTTGTTGGTTGTTATTGGCCGTGTGGGGCCTATGTATGTTATGATTTGTGTGTTGGCCGTATGGGGATTAGTTTAGCTATTGTTTAGCAGCCTTGTCGGCCCGCATAGGATCCTTTTATTATTGGGAGTGCTGGGTTAGCTGTATTTATGCAGGTTTGTTGTGTGGTGTAGTAGGCCTGAGGCTATGTTTACAGCCGAGATAAAGCCATTTGTTTTCCTAATTTTGAGTTACTGGCAGGCACTAGAGGTGCATATGCCCATCTAGGTCACCCTAGGTTCCAGTGTGGCACTAGGTGCCAGTTACGCCTCCGAAGGTTGGGCGTGACATATACCCTGAGTTGGGGCGTGACATATACCCTGAGTTGAGAATGATGGCAAATCTTGTAAGAAAACATAGTATCACCCGAGAGGTATGGTTAGTTGGTTGAAGAACAATACCATTATGCAAATGGTTAAAGGCTTGAGAAGATACATTAGTAATATACAGTTATAGGCCATGTGTTGAAATTATAGTCTCACCCTTGTCTGTTGTGAAAATTTCATAAGAAAGCTAGTAGCGACTTAGCCTAGTAGTGGAGGATACTACCCACCATATCCCTAGATTGGTGCATTATGATATTTCCTGGTAGTGGGTGATGCTACCCGCCATGTTGTAGATTATGGATCTTTAAACTATAGACCAGTAGTGGATAATTCCACTTACCACATGGGACTGATAATGTCCAAATCCACTTCACTCTAGGAGAGAGTGTACACGATCATTCACAATATAATTCTCCCTACTTTATGAGCCAGGGTTGAATCCACAGGGAATAGGGATAGATCACGGCTAAAGTTGTATGTCAACCTAAACTAGTTAGCATCATTATTTCACAATACATAAAATAAATGTTGGGGGGAAAATTAGAACACTATATGATTCTACTCAATATCAAAACGAAGTAATGCAAGTTAAAGCAACAATGAGAGAAAGTAGAGATGTGCTATTGATGGGCATCGATAGGATTGGGGTTAATCAACAAGTCTTAAGAATTAGCTACTAACATGAATATCCATGAACAAGTTTATACCCGATGTCTTTTGACCACTTGGGCATATTCTACTTGGGTTCTTTCAAAACCCCAAGCTCAATTAACACATTACTCATATTGGCTTGGGAAAGAATTAAGCTATTTCAAGCCTTAATCGTTAAATTGAGGTATGAAAATTGGTTTTGACTATTTCTATCCCAACCCCACATTTGCAAAACTCAAATCACCATAATGCTTTCTCACCCATATCCTACTTCACTTTTTCAAGCAAAATCAAGATACGTAATACAATCTATGTTTGCAACCATAAATATTTGCATTAAAACTTAGAGAAAGCATTAGATTCATGAATAACATGTGACTCTAAGACTAAATTAATAACACCCAATCAAATCTAAACCCACATCAAACACACACATATAGCAATCAAATTAACTATCATGAATGTAAATAAGAGAATTAAACTAATAAGAGATTCATTCACATTCATAATTGAATAGTAAATTTGAGCTTCAATTGTATGCTTCAATGGAGAATTCTTACCCTATAAAATTGGAGTAGAAGAAGAAGACTATCGTTTACTTCTCCCTATATTTCTCTCTCTACAAAAATTAGCTAATAAAAAAGTACTCCCCTTGAAAAATGAAAAAGTGTGTACAAAATAGAGAAAGTTTACTTTTTTTTAATGTTGCACGGATCCCCATTTTATCCTTAGAAGCTTCTAAAATGTCCTTGTGCTAGAGCTGGACCATTTTTCCCCTTTCAGCACAACCTCACTTGTGCAGTACCTACGTTTCACAGGTGCTCATCCTCGAGACATAGGTACTTTGCGGTAACTTCAGATTGTCCAGTTTCGCTTCTGCGCTTGTACCTGCATTTTAGCAAGTTCCAGACTACGTTCCACGGTTATCTTCCAAGTTAAGGGCAGTTCACTCAGTGTCTCACCGGTGTTAGACCTGCAAAATGCAGGTCACCTATTCCGACACCTTCTCTTTGTTCAATTTCTTTGATTTCCTTGTTTGAGCCTAATTGTCACGACCCGAGTCTGTACCCTGGATGCGAAATGGTGCTTTGTGCCACAAGTAACCTCAAGCTAACCCATGGTCTAGCATCACACTGGTAAACTAAGTGACCATAAACGAAAGCTATAAAAAATAATTATCCAAGTAGTACTGTCTTGAAAAGAGTAAACAAAACTTAAATGAACATTGAACAGTTGTGTCTGAAAGCCAACTAAGACCGACAAGTTTCTAGGACAAGTCTCCAGCTAACTCTAAAGTCTAACTAAATAAAGAACTGATTGGAAAGAAAACATCATCCTCGAACAATGAGTACTCACCAATAGGTACAATTGCTAAGATCACCGGGAAGGAACTATTGACGCTTCTGTGACTGAGAACCTGCACCTGTATCATAATACGATACACCATGGAAATATGAATCAGTACTTTAAATGTACTGAGTAAGTGAGATATACATGACATAGAAATAAGCAACTAAACTGAAATAACATGAAATGACCAACTGATACTGAGTACTGATAGAAGCTGAGCAACAACTTAATAAGGCCAATATAGACCCTGACTGACTGTCATAAACATGTACTGAAACTGAGTGACTGAACTAAGTTAAAATGAGACTGAGCTAAACTGAAACTGTACTGACAAGTGGGAGGGTCTATAATCGACTTATAACTACATGAACTAGACGTGGAGTCCAAAATATACACCCCATCGGTGAGAGCCCACTGTACCTTATCAGGGTATAGTGGCTGAGCTAGATGATCACAAGTCTGAGGCCCGTTTAGGCTAATGACCTATGGTGGCAACACTATTCTGGAAACCTGCGTGCACTAGAACCTTATCTCGGTTGGTGCTAAGTCCTATTCCCACTGGATAGTCCTAACTTGACTACTAAACTGATAGCTCAAAACTGATACCTAGATTAAGATAGAAATACTTATCTGGAAGTATCCTGAGACTCTGTAGGACTTGATAACTAAAAGCTAGTGTTCTAAGACTAGCCAGAGCTACTTATCTGGAAGCATCATAACCATCTAAGAACAATCAGATAACTAGAACTAGAGAGTATTACTGAACTCCTCAGGAACTAACTATCATCAAACTGATCAGCTGACTTTCTAAAAGATACCGAAAAGGCTAATTACTGACTGAGACTGGATTAGCATGCGAACTGACTGTGAACTCCCATGCAGGTAATAACATGGAAATTCAAGAACTAACATAGTCAAGCAACATTTTTATCTAGACAGTTATGCAAGATCCAGTTTACTGTATTCATAGAACTAGGGCTAGAACAACATTTCGTGAAGAGAATAACAACTTGATTAATAAGTATTGAAAACATAGAAAGAATTCATAAGAACTTCACTCCACAAGAAATATTTAGAATCTGATTGAAAATTTAACCCTACTTCTGATCTTCAGGGCTAGAACTGATAATGAATAATAGACGGGTTTTGGGGCACAAGGTAAGAGAACTTCACTTGTTGAATTCCCACATACCTGGAGTAGATTTCTTGAGAAAATTTGGAGAAGTTTGAAAGAAAACTGAAAGCCCTAGTTTAGCTCTGAAATGTATGTCTGGAACTCCTATGTTCTAAAAATCGTGAGTTAAGAGGAGTTAGAGGGATTAAGTCGATCACCCCCTTTTAACCCCGTCCTAAACAATCCCAAAATGACATAGTTTAGGGATTAAAAAGATGGGAAGTTACAAAAATGCCCCTAAACTAAATTTGGGAAAAACTGTCGTTGGGATTCAACAGGTCACACAAAGAGTCGTTGGTTGACACCACGACTCGTTGGGACCAGTCATTGGTCCTCAACCTGAAATATGAGCTCACTGGAACTGGACAACAGGAAGGGACAATGACTCGTTGGATGAACCAACGGGTCGTTGGTTCCTCTCGTGGTCACTAGAGAGATTTTTGAACCTAAGCTTGTACCCCTACCAATGAGCGACATAACGAATCCTTGGTCCCACCAGTGGATCGTTACCACCACTGGTCCAGGCCACTAGGATTTTTTGGATTTAGCTCATGGATGGAAACGATGACTCATTATATGGAACAACAGGTCGTTATTGCCACTCGTTATCATTGGGATGGCTTTCTTGCCTACTCGAACTTCTCCCAATGGCTCAACAAGAAGGTTGTTGGTATCTTCCATGACCTGTTAGTGGGCTCATTAGTTTAGGAAGGACATCCTGCAGGGCTGACAGCGACTCAGACAACGGGTCATTACAGCTGACAATGACTCGTTATCTGGGTCGTTCTAAGAAATTTTTTTTCTAGTTCTTTCTATTTTTTCATGCTAAGTCTGAATTTGATCTAGGAAAGTTCTGAGGTGTTACAATATCTCCCCTTTGAGATCATTCATCCTCGATTTAAGGCTAAAACTGTTGGAAAACTAGGAAAAGAGCTACAATTCCCAAACTAAAATTATAAATTGATTTTTGAAGAAGTGACTGACTCCGAATTGAAACAGGCATACTAACTGAGTTGACACAATTAGAGTGCACTTTGAAAACATGAATATAGCTACTGAGTACGGAATTGAATAGAGTACTGAGGAGGAATTTAATAGCTGATGCAGAAACTAAACTGGAAGAGAATAAATGGGGATATTTAGCCATCATGTCTGCTTCTGCTTTTCATGTGGCTCCCTCAACTAGATGGTTCCTCCCTAAGACTTTTACTAAAGCGACCTCCTTGCTTCTCAGCTTATGAACGTGACGATCTAAGATTTGAACAGGGACTCCTTCGTAAGAGAGATTATCCTTCACTCCCACATTGTCTAGTGGCACAACTGAGGTCGGATCACCGATGAACTTCTTCAACAGTGACACATGGAAGACTGGGTGTACAGATGATAACTCTAAAGGTAATTCTAACTCATAGGCCATATTTCCAATTCGCCTCAAAATCCCATAGGGTACTACATACCTCAGATTGAGTTTCCGTTTCTTTACAAACCTCATCACCCTTTTCATAGGTGAAATCTTCAAATAAACCATATCATCTACAACAAACTCTAGTTCTCTTCTCCTCACATTTGCATATAATTTCTGTCGGCTCTGAGCTGTTTTCAACCTTTCTCTGAAAAGCTACACTTACTTCATAGCCTCATGAACTGAATTTGGCCCAATCAAGGTAGCTTCGCCAACTTAAAACCACCTTACAGGAGGACTACACCTCCTACCATATAATGCTTGAATAGGGCCATCTGAATACTGGAGTGGTAGCTGTTTTTGTATGCAAACTCGATGTGAGGTAGGTGATCATCCCAACTGCCCTTGAAGTTGATCACATAAGCTCTCAACATGTCTTATAAAGTCTAAATAGTCCACTCAGCTTGTCCATATATCTGTGGGTGAAAAGTTGTGCTGAGCTTGACCTGAGTGCCAAGTCTTTTCTGAAATGATTTCCAAAATTATGAGGTGAACTGGGTACCTTTATCTGAAATAATGGACAAGGGAACTCCATACAGTCTGACCAACTCCAGAATGTACACTCTAGCATAATCCTCAGCTGAGTCTATAGTTTTAACTGAGAGAAAATGTGCTGACTTAGTCATCCGATCTACTATCACCAAAATGAAATCATGTTGCCGACGAGCACTGGGTAGACCTGTAATGAAGTCCATATTAACTTCTTCCCACTTCTACATGGGTATGCTGATATCCTAAGTCATACCCCCAGGTCTCTGATGTTCAACTTTAACTTGCTGGTAGTTCAGATACTTAACCACAAATTCTATAATGTCCCTCTTCGTGCCGTTCCACTAGTAGATTTATTGTAGGTCACGGTACATCTTAGTGGAACCTGGGTGGATATAATATCTAGAGTTGTGTGCTTCTGCCAATATTTGCTATCTCAAGTCATCTACATTCGAAACACAAAGTCTTCCCTAGTAATGAAGCACACCATCTCCCCCTTTGGAGAAAGCCTCCACTTCTTTTCTTAGGACTGCTTCTTTCAGTTTGAGGAGTATGAGGTCTTCATTTTTCTTTGACTTAGACTCTACTACCAATGAGGATTCCGACCCACTCTGGTTTACAACTCTGGCCTCAGCTGAATCAACTAAATGCATCCCCAATCGAGCTAACTTGTGAATATCTTTTTCCAGCTCTTTTCTGCCCTCTCCAACATGAGCAATGCTCCCTATGGACATTCTACTCAAGGCATCCGCCACCACATTGGCCTTTCCTAGGTGGTATAACACACTCATGTCATAAACTTTCAATAACTCCAGCCACCTTATTTGATGAAGGTTCAAGTCCTTCTGATTGAACATGTACTGAAGGCTCTTGTGGTCAGTGAAAACATCCACGTGAACACCCATAAAGGTAATGCCTCCATATTTTCAAAACAAACACCACCGTTGCCAATTCAAGATTATGAGTTAGATAGTTCTTCTCATGAACATTGACTGTCTAGAGGCATACGCTATCACGTTATCACGCTGCATCAGAATGCAACTGAGGCTAATTCGGGAAGCGTCACAATAGACTATGAACCCATCTGTTCCTTCTGGTAAGGTCAAAACTGGAGCTGTAGTGAGTTGAGTCTTCAACTATTGGAAACTCTTCTCACATGCATTTGACCCCTAAAACTTCACCTTTTTCTAAGTTAGTTTAGTTAGAGGAGATGCGATAGAATAAAATCCTTCCACAAACCATCAATAATAGCCGACTAAACTCAAGAAACTTCTGATATAGGTTGGGAAAGTGGGTCTTGGCCAGTATTTTACCACTGCTATCTTTTGAGGATCTAACTAAATACCCTCATTTGAGACCAAATGACCGAGGAAGGCTATTGACTTCAACCAAAATTCACATTTATTGAATTTAGCAATCAATTGGCGGTCTATGAGAGTCTGCAATACTATCCTCAGGTAATTAGCTGTTATGCCCCAAAAGCCCTAAGATCAGACCCGAGAGTTGAAATGGAGAAAACTAGAAATTCAGCACTAGATCACAGAACGGTTCGTGACTGGACCTATGGGGTTGACCACGATTCTCTAGGTGACTCATGGTGAATTTGTGATTTAAAGTCACCACGGGCATGACCACGAGTCATGGTCAGACCCCACAACTCATTGAGTCAGCCGTGGTTAGGGTTGGAGAAGAATTAGTGACTTTTGGGCAGTGAAGATCATGAGAGGTGACCATGAGTCGTGGTCAACAATGACGATTAAGTCCCTTGTGGGGACCCTTTGAGGAAAAATGGCAGTGCACACGATGAAAACTGATGACAATTTGTCCCCCTTGGTAACGACACGTCCAGTCCCTCGTTGGGGCTGACAGTTAGTTATTTTCTGTGAATTTAGTAAGGGATTTTCCGTAATTCCTATGATCCTAAGGCCTAAACTACGTCGTTTTAAGCTATGAATGATGAGTTTTAAGAGGGGTAAGTTTATTTTAGGCCATTGTCACTCATGCATGAAAAGTTAGAGAGCTAGAGAGCTGATCAAGCTCATTTTTCTTTAAGTTTTCTTCAATTCTTCATTGGGCAATCAAGGGAGTGGTTAAATCAGATCCTATAAGGTATTTGGGGTTATGAATGGGTGAATTTGTTCACACCCATGCCCAATGTCTCTCTAATTCATGAAAATTCACATGTTGATTCTATGGGGTTTTAACCCAATGCATGAATTTCCTAATTTTCTACATGGGTATGATCTAAGTATGTTTCTACGATTGAATTATGAATCATGGGCAAGTTTTACATTGTTTTCAGTTATAATTATGTTTCAAACTTATAAATCAAAATGCCCATCCATGAGAAGTTTATGAAAGTTGAGATTTATGATGCATGTTCAAGTATGATGAGATATTTATGATGAAAAGCATGTTTTCAAGTTACCCATGTTTATGATCATATTTACAAGTGAATTAAGTATTTTCAATCATGTTAAATTATTGGGCAATGCCTATATGTTCAAGTATAATTTATGATTTCACGAATAAGCTTACCACATGGTTTTGGAGCGACTACTCCTAATTATATTCAACTTGTGGTATGGTTTGAGAAAAAGCTCCTCATATATGATTTCAGATTTGATATGTATTTGATTATTGAGATTTTTTAATAGTTGATGGTAAGCTTCGTTGAAAATTGATGGAGAGCATATGCATGTTTTGGGATTAGTGTCTAGCACAGAGTAGGCTAAGGATCGATCACCCTATGCCTCAAAACTATGCGCCAACGTAGGTGTATACATATCTTATATATACTTTAGGACCTCCCTTGTGAGCAATCCCCTGCCCCGATTGGGCCTCGAGCTTGATATCAATATCATGGTATCTTCCTTAGCCCCGGAAAGGCTTTGAACTACTCTACCCACTTGAATGTGATAGTTGGGACCACGTAAGCTCTATCGTGGTATGTCGGTTATATGACGAGTCTCCCATTGTTCCTCCTGATTTCACTTATGCATGTCTATCATTCATGATGTCTGTATATATATATATATATATGTTCTAAAGCAGGTTTGACCCAATGTCAGTTTTACTTATGATTATCAGATTTCAGCTTTGGGTCAATTGATTCAATTATGATGATATGTTATGTTAAGATCATGATTTCAGAAAATAGCATGCAAGCCCTACTCTAAGATTCTTATTTGATTACGTTTTATATTATGCATGATTTAAATGATTTTACTTACCAGTCCAGGAGAACCATACACCGGAGCCCATTCCCCACGCTGAATTTAGGGCAGCCATTCAGATGCTAGCGTAGGCTTTGACTGCCCAGATCAACCAGCAGGCAGTGGCGCATGTCTCGCAAAATGAAAATGTGGCGGTAGCATGAGTCAAAGATTTTCAAAGAATGAACCCACTAGAGTTTCTTGGGTCAAAGGTGGACGAGGATCCACATGAGTTTATTGATGAGATCTTGAAGATTATCAAATCATGGGGGTGAATGGAGAAGATTGTGCTGATATGTCCTTGTATCAGTTGAAGGAGGTCACACACATTTGGTTTAGATAGTGGAAGGATAGCAGGGCAGCCGGAGCAGGCCCTATCAGTTGGGAGGAGTTTCACGTTTCTTTTCTAGATCAATTTTTCCCTCATAACATGAAGGAGTTGAAGGCAGTCGAGTGTTTGAATCATAAGTAGGGGAAGATGATAGTGCAGGAATATTCCCTAGAGTTCACTCGTTTTTCAAAGTATGTCCCAGAGTTAGTGGTTGATCTGAGGACGCGAGTGAGAAGGGTTTTTCATGGGGTAGCGGACTATTTAGACAAGGATTGCAGGACCGCAATGTTCTATCAGGATATGAATTTCCCTTGGATAGTCTTATACGCCAAGAAGATGGAGGCGGCACATATGAGGGAGGGGGAGGCAATGAGGGCTAGGACAGACAACTATAGATTTTCTCAGCTGAGGCCAGGTGGTGGACACCGACAGACCCACCAGAGATCTTCAGCCCAACATCTTCAGCGGTGGGTGTGCCATCCAGACCTAGGCATGACCAGAGAGGGAGAGCATCAGGTTCTAGGCGTCAGAGCAGTAGGCCTGTAGATTCCAGTATCCCAATTTGCGTCATTTGTGGTCGGGGGCACACGGGTCAGTACTTGGCGGGTACAGGTTCTTGCTTTGGGTGTGGGAAGCCCGATCATATGCTTAGAGATTGCCCAGCAGCTAGATAGGGCCATGATAGGGGTCGAGGCCCAGCTTCCAGTTCAGCAGCTCCACCCGCATGCCCAGAATAGCAGGGGGCATCTACTAGCACAGGTGGCAGTCAGTGCCAAAATAGATTCTATGCCTTAGCATCCCGCCAGGAGAAGGAGGTCTCCCCAGATGTAGTCATTGGTATGTTGCGAGTTTTTTATCTTGACGTATATGCTTTGTAGATCTCGGGGCTACCTTGTCTTTTGTGACACCTTATATGGCTAATAGTTTCAGAGTCAGTCTCGAAGTCTTGTCAGAACCCTTCTCAATCTCTACTCCAGTGGGTGATTCAGTTGTAGCTAGACGGGTGTATAGAAGTTGCCCAGTCACAATATTTTAGAAAGTCACGCAACAGATTTAGTAGAGTTAGCCATGACCGATTTTTATGTTATCCTCGACATGAATTGTCTTTATGCATGTTATGCTTCAGTTAATTATAGAGCCTGGGTAGTAGAGTTCATATTTCCGAGTGAGCTAGTCATAGAGTGGAAGGGTAGTTCAATTATGCCTGTGTTACACCCCGTAAAAGTCAATGGTTAGTAGGCGTACGTGCGGATTTGGGACAAGTAACAAGGCTTGATGCATGTGAGAAGAGTCCTGAAAATGGGCTCAAACAGGACCGGCGCGCATTGGGCCAGCACGAAGTGCCAGCCAGCAACGCACTGGCCAGAGCGACGCACCAGTCCTGTTGGCGCCTTGGGAGGCGCGGTGCACCAGGTAGTAGGGTTCTATGAGGGGCACGACGCAGGGGAGGAGTTGGCACTTTGGGCGCGTGGGGCGCCCCCCTGTCACCGCCCGTAATATATATATATATATAAGCCCTCCCTTTATTTGAATTCATTTCCCAAT
>JACEIK010015340.1:0-10321 GCA_018107945.1 Datura stramonium | reverse complement strand
ATATATATGTAATTTGAAATAATTTTCACAATATTATGATAATAAATTATTTTATAAATATAAAAATAAGTCAAATATTTGCGTGAAATAAATAAATAAATAAATACATATTTAAGCAGCATATTAAAGCGCAGGTAGGTCAAAATTAGGTGTCAACAAGGTATACACGTATGATGAGCAAGGGAAAAACAAGAGTAGAGATGGGACAGATTTTTGAGCAACAAAGTTTAGAACTTCAGAGGAGGGACCAGTCCTCCTCACAGGTCAGTATCACATCTATTACTTATGCAAGTCTTGTAAAAATTGTTTGGGAAATGCCACATAGGATGATCTGTTCCCGCCTCTCTATACCGTTATCATGTCACTTGAAATTCAATCATCATCTCTCTTCCCTGATGTGACACATTGTTATCTTCTCTCGCTTACAACCATGTCTCTACCTCCATCTCCTTCTAAATCTCTTGAACCCTTTGTCCGAGAAATTCCCCTACATTCTCCTCACCTTGCTTCATTTCCACTATTTATGGATTTTCAAAACCCTTTTTCTAAAACCCTTGTTCCCTCGTCTTCTCCTCCAATTAAAAATATGTCAGTCCGTCCATTACACTTAGATCCTTCTGATGCTTAGATTAACATCTTGTTCCTTTTATTCTCGGTAGTGCCTCTTTCCCGAAGGTCATGAAAATCACTTTCAAAAATCTGCCAACCTAGTTAGGGGACCTGGTCAGGCTGCCTAGTACTAGGAAAATTACTAAGAAGGTTATGAAGGAAGTGTTGAAAGATAACCAAGAAAATACTGCTCAAAAAAGAAATTTGAAAAACAAAGTCGTAGTTGAGGAGGAAGTACAGCCTGAGAATGTTCTTGATCACAAAGGAGGAGAAATTGAGAAAGATATTGATGATGATATTGCGATAGGAGTTATGCTAATACGTGAGAAAGCTTTATCTCAATCTTTTACTGATGGAGGGGTGCAGAACATTGGGACCAGGTCGGCTAAGAAAGTCTTCAAGAAGAGCATCCTTACAGGGACTAAGATAAAGCAAAGGGAAACGCTTGCAGAGGAGGAACTTGAGGTGGCTTCCAAATCATCCAAGCTAAAGAGAACCATGACATGTGAAGGGTCCGTAACTGAGGGACCTGATACCACTTCCAGTTTTGCCAAACAGAGGGAACTATTAAGTGTCTCACTAGAGAAAAGAGGCAAGCCATTCCGAAGACATAAAAGGTTCTTAGAGGATGAGTTTTTAACCCTAAGGTTGCTAACCTGCGAGGGATGATGGACTTGGTCAAGATGGTAAGATACCAGGATTGGAGTTATCTAGCTGGAGGTGCAAGAATTTTATCATGAAATGACATTTACAACTGGAGGAGTGAAATTGAGTACCACGGTGAATGGGGTTGTTGCAGCTATTAGGGTAGATTTTGGAGGTGCCCACTAAAGAGATCGGGTTGGTGGAAGAAAAGTGTGCTTCTAAAAAGTTCGTATCACTTATTGGGAAAGTGGAAAACCTGAATGTTAAGAGGCTCTTCAAGAAGCAGCTGGAAGAGTGTGTGTGTCTGAAGGAAAGGTGGTGTCGGGTTTCATTCTATCATTTTCGAACTCATCTCTATCCAAGAGAAGTCAAATGCTGAAGTGGAGAAATTGACAGGGTTACTAGCCCAAAGAGATGCTGAAATTGCTCATCTAAAGGCTGCTCTGCAGCAAACATCTTCTGTACATGTTGAGGGATCAGGTCCCATGGTAGTTGTCAATAGGAAAATGAGGAGTTGAAGTTAAAGGTAGGGCAACTAACTCAAAAACTGTTGTAGGCCCAAGATGTTGAATGAGAGAATCATTATGCTACTTCATAAGTTATTCAGTTCCTCATCCTGAGCCCCTCGTACCCCCTTAGAAAGTATTCTTTTTTTTTCACCCACTAAATCTCCTTCTTTTTGTAATTCTCCTAACTTTTCTTGGGGATTCCTCTGTGGCGGTCCCTAACTGTTTTTATTACTTTCATTTTTAATGTTTGTGATGCTAATCAGTAATGGATGATGAACTCATTGTCCTTATATCTACTGTTCTCTTACTCTTTGTTATCCTTTATTTATTCGTGTTCGTGTTGCCCCAGTGGCCATGAGTTAACCCTATGCAATTGCTATGCATGGTTTACTATTTGTCCTTTTTTATGATGCCAAAAGGGGGAAGTTATGAGGAACTGAGTGAGAGGTGTAGATGAAAGGAAGAACAACTTTGTTTCTATAGACAGGAACAAACTGTGGAATATGGATGCTGGTGAAAGGGGAAGCTTTGAGGAGTCTATTACTATCATTAGGTTGTCATCATCAAAAAGGGGGAAAATGTTGTAATCTTGGTTTTGATGATTGACAAACTTGTAAGGGGACCGGGTTTGCATTTTGTATCTCTTGCATAGATTCGGTTCATGCGTATCGGGTGGTCAACTTACATCTGTAAAGTGGGGGAACATCTATGGCTCTGTGTAAGGTGGAACATTCATTCAGGGGGAACTATATGGGAATATGGTTCATAGGGGGAACTTGGCTTATGAGTTTGTCGGCATAAAAAGAGGGGAAATTGATGAAGCACTATGCCTTGTTTTGATGATTAGACAAACTTGTTGAGGAACCAGATATACTAGTTTGCAGGGGAAACAAGGATGAATAGTTTAGGTGTTGGGTCTAAGGGGGAATATTGATCTTTTATGGGTTATGCATAAGAGGAAAATGAAAAGCTATAACTTGTGTTTAGAAGGAAGCAAATGGGGATCTGGCTCTCAGGAGGAATGTGGTCATGTGTCTGTCATCATAAAAAAAGAGGGGAAATTGTTAGAGCCTTGGTTTTGATGATGGACAAACCCATGAAAAAACCCGATCCCTCATTATGGTCCCCCAGAAGGGGCCAGGTTCGCGCGTGAGTCAGCAAAGTCAACATACAGCTGTAAAGTGTACCTTTATCTGCGTTGGTTAGTGAAGCTACAACAGACTTATAACAGCTTTTGCAGCAAGACAGATGCACTAACCAATGAGATTGCTTCTAGGTTTTTGGTCTCTCTTATATGGATAGAGAACCAAAAATCAAAACCCTAGTTTTTGCACATTTGAAATTGAAATATTTTCTGCAAAAGCCGTCGGGTGCTCACCAAGAACAAGGCTCATCAACAACAAAGGACTAGATCGTGATCAACTTAAGTTGTTTCTTAATACTTGTTTTTTGAGTCTCTATAATCTGTTCAAAAAGTGTAAACCTACTCTTCTCCTTATGAAGCTGGTGTAGGTGTTTCTTTTATTGCCTTCTTGTGTCTTCAGAAAGAGTCATCAACTAGAGGTGGTTGGTGGTAGGGCTAGAGTTAGCCGAGTTTTATATCAACTGGAGTTAGTTGGTAGTTGGGCTAGACTTAGCCATTGTGCACCAGTTAGAGGTAGCTGGTTGGAGAGCCGGTAGTAGAGTTACTGCTTTGTAGTCTTGCAATAGAGGTATTGCAAGAGGGGTTGGATTAAGAGTTTAATCCAAAGGATTACTGGAGTCTGGATCGTTGTTGCTCAGATCTAGTGAAGTTGTTGAGAAATCCTACGAGGTAGGTCTTGGTTTTACTCCCCTGAGCAAGGAGGTTTCCACGTAAATATTCTGTGTCATTTATATTTACTGCCCTAGTTGTTTCTTGGTTGATTATCTGTTATTGACAGTCGAAGGACCTGGTCCCTCGACTAACGGTGGACTCATACAAGTCAACAAAGTTAGAAAAAACTTGGCTTAAGATCTAAAAAGTGGCAGTAAGTCCCCTTCCAATTTACAAAATGGTTATGCCGATAATAAACGAAGATCCGGTAATAATGAAGTAATTTATGTGAAAAATGAGACAATCAACCAAGTAGAAACAAACAACTAAAGGGGACCAATACTGTAGAAAGGAGACAATCAAGAGAGTAATTTTCGCCTTGCCAACTCTTAATAGGACATTCAACAGTATATTAAAATCCAGAACATATTGGCGTTAAGCAAGAAGTGATATCAGAAAGCGAATCTATGATAATGGCCTGACTAATGCATCCTTCTCATGAATTGGAGTAAATATTGAAATGGGTCTTATGAAATGAAGATGTATGCTTCTCTCATGATCCTGTTGAATATGTTTGAGATATGAGTAAGTACATGGCTTCTCATAAACCTAGAATATATGAATCAATGTTTGTATGTTAAAGTACGAATTGGATATATGGATCATGAATGTCTTTATGATACATGTTGAATGACATGAAGCTGGAATTTAATGTTGTGAAAGTATTATGCATGATGTGAATCTAAAGATGCTCACTAATGTAAGACCTATGAAGAAATACTGTTATGGATCAATGATGATATGAATTATGATGATAAAGTATGAGAATAATAATTCCAGAATGTTGGGCTTGTTGTTAGTAGAAAGTAGCCCCGATCCTTTCGAAATGAATGATGTATGATGAAAGTAGTGTATGTTCATGTTTCTGACTAGTTGTAGTAGCATAGACCAGATATATAACTTCAGACCAGTACCTCTCAGATTCTAGTTAGCTAGGGACTCTCCATAGCCGAGATTGTTTCCCTTGGTCAGTCGGGATCCTCCATAGTAGAGAGAGACTCCCCAGCACAGTCAGGATCCTCAATAGTAGAGTGAGACTCCCTAGCACAGTTGGGATCCTCCATAGTCAAGAGAGACTCCCTAGCTCAGTCGGGATCCTCCATAGTAGAGTGAGACTCCCTAGCACAGTTGGGATCCTCCATAGTCAAGAGAGACTCCCTAGCTCAGTCGGGATCCTCCATAGTAGAGAGTGATTTCCTAGTTTAGTCGGGTTCCTCCATAGTAGAGAGTGACACCTCAGTTCAGTTGGGACTCCCCATAGTAGAGGATGACTCCCTTAATGATGATATCAACATAACTCAGTTCTGTATTATCCAGATTTTAGATTATAACGAGCTTAATATAATGATAATCAGTCTCAGTTATCAGTAGTGATCCAGAACAGTGTATGATGCTAAATTCAGATTCGACTCTTACTAAATGTTCAGAACTTAGCCCTTATGCATGAGTTTGATTATGTTGCATAAAATGAGATTCAAAAGAAGGTCTTAGGTACATATATGCATATGTGAATCATGAGACGATGGTGGTATGTTGAATCGGTTATGTTGATGTATTTAATTAATTCCTTATCGTATAACTTTTTATTTGATTATCTATGTTATCCCGCATGATCAGTACATTCCAAGTACTGACCGCACACCTTTCGTGCTATATCATTTCATGATATAGAGTCAGGTCTCCAGACTCAGCCTCGTGGTTAGATATGCTTCCTCCCCCCTCAGCTGCCAGTGGTGAGTCCTCATCTCTCGAGGACGTAATTTATGTTTATGCTTTCTTTATGTTTCAGTTTCAAATTTTAGGAGTTAGCTGGGGGCTTGTCCCAGCAACTCATCAATTTAGTAGAAGGCTTTCAAATTTATCTAGATAAATTCAGCGTTGTATCAAAGCGATGTTATATTTGTAATTTTGGTTCTTTATTAGACTCTTGCAGTTAGCTTCCGTTCATTTATGTTGTTTCATTTATGTTGTTGGTTGAGTGTTTTGTTTAGAGATAAGTTGTGATAATGCCATGGGTCGACTTGGAGCCTTTTTGGGTTTCCTTGTCCCATGTTACAGCTAGGGTGTAAACTCGGGTCGTGCCAACAGTGAGGGGATTAAATTCCTTAAGGACATACAGTGAATTCTGTGGAGTCGGATATTATTTTTTTCTTTGCTTTACATACTTCAACATAGGACATCAACAAATTTTTCCCATCATCCTTTCTATAAGGGGTTGACATTATATAGTTAATAGCCTTTTAGTACTCAAAGGTACTCCCAGATACTCGAAAGGGAGGCTGTCATTACTAAATCCCAACATAGTCAGAATGCTTTGCTATACATAATCAAATCATCTTTAACACCGCCAAACAAAGTAAATAGAACTTTTGGACTTATTGGCAGTTATACCAGATGCCTCAAAGAATAATTGAAATCCTTGAGAAGTTGATTCATTGAGTTAAGATTACCCTAGCAAAACAAAAGAAGATCATCAACAAAAGCAAGTTGAATGATTTTCAACTTGGCACATCTATTTAATATCATAGTCGGTGTGCAATAGGTTGTCATCTCAATCTAGTAGTGATCTGATTTGGTCCTAATTTTGTCTGTTTTTCATACTAGCATAAAAATACTTTGAATTGGAATCATCAACTTGCAACCAATGCATTCTTGACTTTTGCTCGGGGATGCTTTCCTTTATCAAACTCCATTTCTCCAGTTCCATTTTGACATATTTTTCTTCTTCAAACAGGACTTGGGCTTGATGTAGGGCAATCATGGTATCTTGCAATTTATCTAGTTGTTACCTTAATCTCTGTATCCTTCTGTACTATACTAGAGGACCCTTCTAATTCAACTATTTCATTACATTTTTCGTGGAATTCATCTTCATCCAAACTCTCTGCATACCATGTACTTATGTATATGTCTATGATATGTTGTGGGTTTACAATGCTTTCGGTGCTTAAAATTGAGGAAATATGCATGGTTTTAGGTATGTTTATATAAATATGATACACTTTTACTGTGTTTTCAAGGAAATCATGTGTCGGAGTTGCATTTTGTAAAAGAAGTGAAAAGAGTGAAGAAATGGTGAAGTTGTAGGCCTCAGTACAAGCTGTACCTTGGTGGTACGAGCCGTACTATACATTCGTGATATAATCTAGAGGAACTTCACTAGGTGATGACCAAGTACGACTCTTGGTATGAGCCTACCATCCCAGTACGAGCCATACCAAAGCAGTCATAGAAAATTATAGAAGGGTGTACTTGTCTAGTCTCTTGTTACGGATAGCAGCTACTAGTCATGATGACCACATACAACTCGTACCAAGGAGTCATGGTAAACTTTAGAGCAAAAGTTGTTTGGCGGATTCTAGGGATGAGAAGATACCATGACTTGTGAGATCAAGGTACCAGTCATACCAAAGCACTCATGAAAATATTCAGAGGATGCCAAACTTCACAGTATCAGACTATGACAGAAACGTATGACTTGTAATAGCATTGTATGAGTCGTACCAACTCCCAGGACTTAACCAATTTTAAAGTTGCCTAGCATTGTACGGATGAAAGGTACACTCGTAGGATCCGACAATGACAGTTATAGCACTTTTCCTATTAATTTAGGAAAGATTTTTGATTATTTATATAAATACTTTTCTAGATTATTTTTGTTAGGAGATCGACTTTTTGATAGAGAATTGATACTTTGGATATTCTTCTTGAGTATTCCAATATTCTTAGAGATATTATTCATTATTCTTGAATTGTTCAAAGTTGAATTGTGCAATAATCAATTGGGTTTTTATTTCAATCATCATTGTAAGTATTTAATTATGATTTCTTCCATAAATTCTAATTCTTTTATTACAAACATGAGAGGCTAAAACCTCCACAACCAGGATTGTGGGAACCATGGTGAAATAACTAACTAGGGTTTGCACATAGTAATTCGAAACCAATACTTATGTTTGTATTATCTTCTCTTCATTTTAAATGTTTCTTAATAGAGCACAACATTAGGGCTTGCCCGAATTTTCTACTTGCTTGAACCTAGAGAGGTAGAAATTAGAAAAACAGAAGAACAATAAAGCCTTGAACTTTATGATTCATTGAATAACTTAAGCTGCGGTCGCATAATAGTTAATTTGGAACAAGCTGATAATAGTTAAAGTGAAAACACTCAAGAGACCTAATCCGATGATTGAGTATAGTCATATAATAGGGACAAATCAGTCATTTGGATGAACCTATATTATTAGTTCTACAGGCTAAGTATTCAGATAGATCACTAGTGCATTCACCCGAAGTTGTTATGAATCCATGGGGATCACCTCCCTAGTCAATTGCATAAACTTGACAACAACATCAATTTACAATACCCTTACTTGATTACTTCGTTAAAACCCCCCACTAGGAAATAACTGTACAAAAAGCATAAATATTAAGCATTATTCTACATCCTGACTGTATTCCCTATGAGATTGACCCCAACCTAGTTGGTTTCTTTATTAACAATGTCTGCGTCATTATTTTACAGAGGGTGTAATTTGAGCATTACCAGTCTCCCATGAGAGCTTCATAATTTCCTAGAATTTGGCATGGTTAGCTAAGCAATTTAAAATCTAAATGGTCTACTCTTGTTATCTGAGACAATTTCAAAATTGATTATGGTGGGAGAATGATCAGAGAAACCAAGGTCTATGACACAGACCTTTAAATGAGGATAAGCACACCAAGTGAAGTTCCTACGCACAGATTTAAGCTTAGTCATATTAGTATCCTCCAAAAGGAATCTAAAGTTTTTATTTCCGCTGCCTGAATAGGAGATCCAACGGGTTTGTCTTCCAGATATAATACACCATTATAGTCCCCTATCAATACCCAGGGACTATGTATGTTTTTTTGAGATAACAGTAACTATATATTCACAAAAATCTCATCATCCAAGAAATGATGAGATGATCACTTACAACCTATAGGGGGAAAAACAAAAACTATAGAAACTAGTCTATAGACTTTACATGTTTCCCCATGAAGTCAACTAAAATTTCTATATCCTCCATGTATCCCGTTTACACCAAAAATAAAGAAGGCTGAGGCAGTTCATTTGATTTTCTGAATGTTGTTGCTATTGTCTTCAAAGCATTAAGCATTTCTTGCCTTCCATAAAGTCCACCAAATGCTTGCTAGGATCAGTTTCCACTAGACTTCCTCTGACTCTCGTCTTCTAATTGCTTTCCAATTGTTCAGGGACTAACCATAGACCTAGAGACTAAGTATGTTGTTTGCAAGGTTCTGCAATTCAGGCCATAAGAATGCTCTATACTATTCAGTGTGCATCCCATATATAGTAATAAAGTGGAACTTATAACTAGTGTGTAATATTTCAACAGTGCCATGTAGGAATTGATTATGCACCTCCAATGGAATAAAATGGACAATATTTTGGTTCCATGTAACCCAAATCCTCTCTCTTTTCCCTACCACATAATTTGTACACTGTAAAGATATGGAACCTATACCTAACTCAACCCCATAAGCTAGCTCATGAGGAAAGATTGTCCAAGTCCATATAAGCAAACTATCAGTCCATTCTCTAACCAATATGAGACTCTAACCCACTCTAACACCCCCTTTCACCCCAGGACTGACTGGAGTATGGAACAAGAGTCCAAATAGGAATGGACCTGGCTCTGTTATCACATGTCATGGGCCAACATATTACACTGCATTAGCAGCATATAAATAGCCCATGCGGCACCTATAATCTCCCTCACTACAGGCCAACCTAATTATTTCCCAGGTTTCTCGACACGATCCTATGCCTGTGGCGAAGCTTGCCTCATAGGCTCACTTCAATGGTGCCGCCCATATGATGCCAGTCTCCTCAGCTCTGACATACTATCAACTCTTATGGCACATCCTCATATGTTAGTGTCACATCCCACCTTGGGGGGCATGACTGGCACCTGATGCTCTACTAGGACCTGAACTGCTGAGCTGATTGAGCCTAAGCACTTCTGATGCAGGGCTGACTCTAACTATGGAATCAAGAAAATAACGGGATATATAATGGCTGTAAATACAACCCCCGACCGACAAGGCCTATAGCCCCTGTGAAAAATAAACAGCTAACTAGAGACAAACAATCATAGGGAGTCCTATGCGGGCCGACAAGGCCACCATGATATCTAGTTATAACTGAAAGGTAAGATCGGATGCTAAACAAGGCCCCACAAGGCCAACACACATAATATAAAACACATATGGGCCCCACATGGCCGACATCATCTAACCACAGGGAAGTAACACAATCTTCAAGCCTCTAGGAGTAATAAGATGGTCGGGACAGGGCCCCGACCTACCCATACTGTACAAACAAAAGGAATAAACCTCTATCACACAAGCCCTGGAAGAAGGGAGCTGGCGGTGCTGTACGGCTAACTGGAACTACGAGGGACCTGCTCCTCGTCTATCTATACCTGCAGGCAAGTAATGCAGCGCCCTCGAAAGGGCGTCAGTACAATATGTACCGAATATGTAAGGCAATAGATAAGTTGAATAGGTCTAGAAGTAAATAAAATGAAGAGCTGAAAGATTAACTTGTAAGCTTGTTGATTCGTAATCTGCATCTAACTGACACTACATGTACATAAGCTAAGACTGCATACTTACATACTTATACACTACAACTAGCAGACAAGAATTCATACAA
>JACEIK010015339.1:6345-19589 GCA_018107945.1 Datura stramonium | reverse complement strand
GATTGGGCATGGGTGTGAAAGGATCCACCCATTCATAACCCTACATACCTGTTGGTAGTTGATTGTTACACTTCTTTGATAGACCCAGAAGAAATTGAAGAGGAATTGAAGAACACTAAGCCTGATCACCCTCTCTCACCTTCTACCTTGCATGCATGAATGTAAATGTCATAAAATGAACTTAACTCCTTTAAAAGTATTCATTCAAAACTAAAAACGACGTAGTTTAGGCCTTGTTCACTTAGGAATTATTGAAAATCCCTTACTAAATTCTCAGAAACTAACTACCAACTGGTCCTAACGGGGGACCTAACGACTCATCATCAAGGGCCATGACTTGTGGAGTCGCCGTTAGGTACACTATTTGTCAGGTCTCTTGGGCTCATCACGACGGACTTCATGACTCGTTACTGGGCGACCACGACTTGTGGTGACCACTCGTCCTGTACACTACATCTAATTCTTTCCTTGCTTCATCCTTCTGCTCATGCCCCTCCCCACAAATTGTGGTGACTGACCACGACTCATGGGTTCCTTCCGTTAAGTCCACTTCCATCCTGTTCCTATTGTCTCAATCACCACTCCCTACAACTGACCTAACGAGTCGTAGGGCTTGATAACGACTCATGATCTCGTTCGTGGGGATCTCATTTCTAAATTTCAAACTCCTCATCTGGGCTTCACCACAAGTCACATCACGACTCATGGGCTGCTCCCACGGGTCAAATCATGACCTATTCTGATACATTGTCCCAGATTTTATGTTTTCTCCGTTTTAACTTTCGATTCTGATATTTGGGCTTGTGGGGTATAAAAATGATCAAGATGGCTTCATCTTAGACTATGTCATGCCAACAAAGTCAAAGCACATCCCTCCTCTACGGTCCAAGAAATACAAGATGCAACTTCCATTGCTTGGTCCCTTTATTTTTACATCACCACTGCTCAAGCGGAGTACAAGAATGGATAAGAAGCTCTGGGTGCAATTCAAATTCTCAAAGTGAAGAGAAAAGTGGTGAAGTAGAAGTCGTCGAGCCACGATGCTAACTAAGGCGCTTCTTAGGAGGTAACCCAAGTGCTTTTACTTTTTATTTTTACTTTTTCTTTTGTTTTGTTTTACTTGATGTTCTTGTTGTCTTTGTTTGTGCAAGGGTGCAATAGGTATGGAATGTGATGAAGGTGAGAAAAGCTACATTCAAACCGGCGCTAAACCGACAAAGTGCAAGTTCAAATGCGTGAAACACAAATGTTAAACAGAATTCCTAGAAGAAAAATTGCTTAAGCAGTGGAACATCGACATTAGATTGGCGAAATGCAAGTTCAAAGGTGCGAAATGCCAGTCAAATGCCGGTTATGAGCGAAAGGCCCAGGGAGTTCTTTCACCTATTCCTTCCTTACTTTGTTTTACCATTTGAGGGCAATGCTTTATTTATATTAGGGGCAAAGTCTGAGTAACCCATTTGTTATGTGATGCATTATATGACCCCATGATAGATTGGGTGACATCATTCTTAAGGGAAAATCGTCATTACTTGCTAGTAGTATCGCCTTTTTAGATAGTAGTCTTTGAATAAACTCTAAGAGTTTTCTTTATACTACGGTTCTTTCCCAAGGAGTGATTTCTTTATCCTTTTTTTATTGTTGAACTGAGTTGGTACTTCCCAATGATAGATTGAGAGGAGACGTTCTTATGGGAAAATGCCAAGTCTAGATTTTTGTTGACTCTTTTGTACACATATTTGATGAGGTAAGACCAACATTTCTTGCTTTGCATTGTGCATGAGTTTTGAAAAGAAAAGAGGGGCATCTAAATGTTAAAATGAGCACTCTCTTGTCATTAATTATACATTCCTTGCTTAGCTTTTTGATTCGCACCTAGCTTGTAAAATTTATTCTCTTAATGTGATGAAGGGAGTGTATGAACTCCTTGGATTATGATTCTTTGTGTGGTGAGGATTTTGGCTTAATTCTTGTGTATGCATGATTGTCCAAAACTTGCTCTAATTGTGATTCAAGGTGAAATAATAGATGGAGTTGTACTTAGAACATGTTCTTAGGCCATATTGTATAAAGTCACTTCAACCCAAATAACCTCCGTAAACATTAATCTTTGTTAGCCAACGTTGAGCCTTAGACCCTTTCTTTGGAAACCACATTACAAACCCAATGACCATTTTGAATACTTCTATTTGTAAACCGTCCTCCCTAATTTCTAGTAATGAGACAATGAAAAATGGGGCTTGAAGCCCATGAAATGGGGAGCGATAAGGAAATGAATGTGAAATGAGGAAAAAGCACAAGTTTGGGGTTTTGCAAGAGTAGGGGGAAAATGAGAGCTTCAATGTGAGGTAGAACCAAAACTATGATGAGATGAATGAATGGATGGGTTGAAAGACCTCAAATCATCAAAAGAGAAAGAATAGTAAAAAGGTGCTATCTCTCGCATAGATAGGGCTAAATGTGAATTCATAGGTGTTATGAGGGCAGCGTGTGTCACACAAAAGATGAAGATGATGAACAAGGAGAAATAAGGTGGAGTAATATAAATAAGATGATGGGATGTTACAAGAACTTTTAAATGCTTTAGGGAGGCTTTAGTCACTAAAGCTAGACATTTATCCTACCCTTACCCCTAGCCTTCATTATGACCCACAAGTCCTAATTGATTTTGAGTGTAGCAACACTACATTAGTGGCGGGATACATGAAGGGCAAGCCTATGGGTCAATTTGTATGCACTTGAATTTCTTTGTGAGAATGAGCGCTTTTGTCTCATCTTATAATCCCTATATGTGAAATGCTCAAAAATGTGTGGGATTCTCTCTTCTTGTGAGTGTCATCATTTCCTCGGGGTACATGCTTAAAATTATTTTCAAAAGAGAGGTATGATTTAGGCAAGCATGCAGCGAAGTTTAAGGAAAGCTTTGAACGTGAATTGTCAATGACTTTAGATGCTTTTTGAACGTGTATTGATGAACTACGCCCCTTGTTTGAATGGAAATGCATGCAAGATATGCTTAATGAATGTGGTCACCTATTTAAGCTTGTGCAACATGGTTTTAGTATTTTCTTTTTCTTGAGTTGGTGTACAATGTAGGTTGTGTTGAGGCTTTATCATTTTGTGTACAACTACCATAGTGCTCTAAGCTTTAGCAATGTCCTCTTCTGAAAAGAACATCTTGATTGGGCCTTGATGTATAACATGTTGTTCATTTTCTCAACTATAAAGAATTGCTTTACTTTAGTTGAAAATTTACCAACTAATTAGGCCCTTAAGCATTAGTCTTATCCTAGTTTTCAGGTCGTTTATGTGGATTTTATGCCCTTTCTCTTTAATTCTATGTAGGGACTTCATGTGAGTAGAAAAAGAATGAAATTGAGAAAAAAATATCAAGTTTGAGATGTAATTTAATGAGTTAGCATATGAAGGATAGGAGCCAAAGATAATGGAAGATTTGAGCTCAAAAAGAGGTGAAGGACATGCTTTGAATTTTCTAAACGCGGATCCAGAAGGGCGAAACGCTTGTGAAAACTTAAGTTACTGCCAAATACCGGCTAGCCAACCAGCTATTCACAGGTTGGCATCGTCTATTCGCCGTTGGTTCATAGGTTTGCACCGGTTGTTCGCAAGTTGGCTCTTATACCCCAGGAACTCCAGGATCAGACCCGGAAGTGAAAACGGAGAAAAACTGAAAAGTCGCACCAGGTCATAGAACGACTCGTGAGGTGAGTCATGAGGAGTGACCATGCATCGTGAAGTGACACGTGGTCAGCTTAGTTTGGTAAAGTCAGGGTGAGGAGACCACGGGCCTGACCACGAGTCGTGGTCAGACCTCACGATTCGTAAGGTCACCCGTAGTCAACCGTGGAGATTGTCAAAATTGGGGTGGGCAGTGTAGGCCAGGGAAGGTGACCACAAGTCGTGGTCTGACCTAACGACTCGTGAAATCTCCCATGGGGTTCCCTTGGAGGATTGGGATGTGGACTCAACGGATCAAGGCAACGAGTCATGCCCTGTGGCAATGACCCGTTAGGACCCCCATGAGGACTGGCGACCAGGGATTTCCTGCATTTTAATGAGTATGTGTCCGTAATTTTGTAAGTCCCTAAGCCCTAAACTATCTCATCTTGGTTATTTTCTAAGTTTAATTAGGGGATTTAAATCCCTATTGCATGCCTATTCTCATGCAAGGATTCTAGAGAGGTTTTTGGGAAATTCAAGGCCTTCTTCCCCAAATTTTCATCAAATTCTTTGTGGGTGTTCAAGGAAATTTAAGTCCATCTATTTCCAGGTATGTAGGGTTTTAAAATGGGTGAAATTCTTCCTCACTCATTCCAAATTTCTATTAAAGTTATGAATTCTCCTACTCAAATTATATGGGGTTTTACCCAAAGCATTACAATGTGATTTCTCTTTATGTGTATAATTTAATTGACTTTTAATTACTAAATTATGTATGATGGGAAGTTATTATTATTATTTTCTTTAATTCATGTTACAAACTTTTGAATCCAAAATGCCCATTTATCGAAGTTCATGGAAATCATGATTTGTGATGAATATTCAGTATTTTAAATTTATTGATTATGGTAATGCATGAATCCAAGTTACCCATGTTTATGAGCATATTTTGAAAGAATTGAGTATAATGAAGCATTGGGCAATTCCCATATGATGAAGAATGATTTATGATTTATGAAACGAATTTCACAATTTATGATGTTGGCCGATAAAAAAGACCTTTATTCTTGGCTAAGCATGTTTTAAAAGGGGATCAATGATGATGAATGTTATATCTTAGCAAATGAATTTTATGCATGATGTTAATAATTTATGTATGAGCCTATATGCATGTTTTTGGGAGCTATGTCTAGCACTGAGCAGCCCGACGTTCAAAGGACTACGCCGGTGTCTCATAACCACATGCCACCGTGGGTTGTAAATGTTATGATGTTATGATAATGATCCCTTCAAATGTGATATCACGCCTTATGCACGACCCTCGCCTTGCAAGCTAGGGTTGGCTCAGCCCACTTGAGCGAGACAGTGAGGCATCATGAAAGATTCTACCATGATGGTGTCGGTTATGATGAGTTCTCCCACTATTCTGCATGTTTTTATTCATTGTTATGTTTACGTTATCTGGCTCAAGTTATATTTTAATAAGGTTACTTACGATTATGATAATGACTGATTATCAATGATTTGAAAGTCTTGAGCCCTATGTTATATTACGAAGATTTTGATGCAAGCATGATGTCCTCCTCTTATGTCTATTTATGAGTTTTACTTTACTTTTAAAATGCCTATTATACTTACCTTGGATGCTCAGTACATTCCATGTATTGACCGCACACTTTCTATGCTTTATCGTTTCATGATACAGGGACCGGATCTCAGGCTCATCCTCATCTTTAGTCCACCGTAGCCTACGATATCAGCTTATTGGTGAATCCTCAGGTTTCGAGGAACATTTGACAGACTTCCATGTTGTATATGTTCCAGTAATGGTCGAGTTAGTTGGGGATGTTGTCCCATCAACCCATCTTATGTTTTAGAGGCTTTCGGACAAGTATGTAATATTCAGCTTTGTAAACGTTTGGTATTTCTTGATGCTATGTTATGATTATGTTTCTGCTATATCCTTATGATTTTCATTCCGCTTATTTGATTGAGAATAGTAATATGCATTAGCCATGGGTTGACATACGGTCCCTCGGGGTCCCTTGTCTCGTGTCTATGATCTGGGTGTATGTTCGGGTCATGACAAACTTGGTATCAGAGAAATAGGTTTGAGGTGTCCTAGGGAGTCCGAAAGTTGCGTTAGGTAGAGTCTTTTTCATGGGTGTGAAGCGCGCCACACCAATGACGAAGAGGCTACTAAACGTTTTAGGAAATGTTCCCTTCTTTCATGTTCTATGTCGTGCAATGAAAAGTCTCTCGATCCTTTTAACTCGTGCGATTCGCGATAGCAGAAATATGGCTCCTAGAAGAACGAATGGAAGGAGGATTGGAAATAATGAAGGCCATGGAGATGGAAATGATCATCGGCATCAGTAAGCCCTAGCTGTTTCGGAGCCCCAGACACTAGAGTTGGGTGCCCACGCCGAGTTTCGGGCGGCGATTCAGATGTTGGCACAAGCCTTGACCGCTCAGTTCAATCAAGAGGCTATTGTGCAGGTTCCCTAGAATGGAAATGCGGCAGCGTCTTGGATTAGAAACTTCTTGAGGATGAGCCCTCCTGAGTTCACGGGATCGAAGGTGGATAAGGATCCACATGAGTTCATTAAAGGGATCCTCAAGGTCACTTAGGTTATGGGAGTGACAAATGGGGAGTGTGTGGACTTGGCTTCTTATCAGCTAAAAGAGGTCGCTCATATATGGTACAAGCAATGGAAGGACGGTAGGGCAGCGGGAGTGAGCCCTATCAGTTTGGATGAGTTCCACATGGCCTTTCTTGATAAATTTTTCTCTCAGAAAATGAGGGAATCAAGGCAGCTGAGTTTGTTAACCTCAAACAAGGAAAGATGAAAGTGCTGGAGTATTCACTTGAGTTCACTCGCTTGTCAAAATACGCCTCAAAGTTTGTGATGGATCAGAGAGCGCGGGTGAGTTGATTTGTTCATGGTGTGGTTGATTATTTAGACATGGATTGCAGGACTTCCATGCTTCACTAGGATATGGACTTTCCTTGCATTGTGTTGAATGCCCAGCAGATGGAGGCGGCTCATGCAAGTGAGAAGGAGGCAAAGAGGGCTCGGACAGATAGTCGTGGGTTTTCACAACAGAGGTCCGGTGGTGGCTACCATCCATAGTTTCAGCAGAGGTCACTAGCCCTAGCACCGTCATTAGCTAGTGTTCCATCCACACCCAGGGGTGATCTTATGAGAAGGGCTTCAGGGTCCAGGGATCAGAGGGGCACCCAGTTCGAGTGTACCTCTCCAGCCTGCGGTAAGCGTGGCAAGAGTCACACCGGGAGTGCCTACTCGGTCTGGATGTCTTCTTCGGGTATGGTAGACCTGGGCACATACACCGAGCATGTCCATATGCCAAATAGGGTGATGATAGGGGTTGAGCACAGACCACCAGGACAACATCAGCTCTAGCCCATTCATCTCCTCAGGGAGCATCTACTAGTGGTGGTGGTGGTCAGTGCCAAAAATGACTCTGTGCCCTTGCCTCGCGCCAGGAGCATGAGACTTAGCTAGATGTGGTCATTTGTATGTTGCGCGTCTTTCATATTGATGACTATTCCTTGCTAAACCTAGGAGCTACATTGTGTTTCGTGACTCCTTACATTGCTAGTAGTTTTGCAAAAGTCCTGAAATTCTGTCAGAACTATTCTCCGTATCTACTCCAATCGGTGATTCAGTTGTACCTAGGAAGGTATATAAAGGTTGCCCCATTACTGTGTTGCATAAGGTTACCTCCACAGACTTAGAAGGATTGTCCATGACTGATTTTTACCTCATTTTGGGTATGGATTGGTTGTTTGCAATTATGCTTCGATTAAATGTCAGACCCATACCGTGGAGTTTTATTTTCTGGGTAAGTCAGTTGAGGAGTGGAAGTGTAGTTCGGCGTTGCCATTAGGTCGATTTATTTCCAATATTAAGGCTAGGAAGATGATCTTTAAGGGGTGCATGTACCACCTAGTTAGAGTTAAGGATGTGGAGTTTGAGACCCCGACTATTCAGTCAGTTTCGGTGCTGTGCGAATACCCGGAGGCTTTTCCCGAGGATTTGCCAGGTGTTTCTTTGAAAATGAAAATTGATTTCAGTATTGATCTATTGCCTGATACGCAACCTATTTCTATTCCTTCTTATAGGATGGCTCTAGCCGAGCTAAAGGAATTGAAGGATCAGTTAAAGGATCTGTTGGACAAGGGCTTCAATAGACCGAGCCAGTCCCCATGGGGTGAACTAGTTCAATTTGTTCGAAAGAAGGACGGTTACCTTCGCATGTGTATTGAGTATCGACAGTTCAACAAGGTTACTTTTAAGAACTGGTACCCCTTACCGAGGATCGATGATTTATTTTACCAGCTTTAGGGTGCCAAGTGCTTCTCCATGATCGATCTCTGGTCCGGGTATCATTAGCTTAGAGTTCGGGAGAGTGACATCCCGAAGACAGCTTTCAAGACTCGATATGGTCACTACGAATTTGTTGTTATGTCCTTTGGGCTAACCAATGCTCCTGCAGCTTTTATGGACCTGATGAATAGGGTGTTCAAGCAATATTTGTATATGTTTGTGATCGTGTTCATTGAAAACATTCTTAGATACTCCCTGAGTGAGAAGGAGCATGCCACTAATTTGAGGATAGTGCTACAAACCCTCAAGGATCGTCAGTTGTGTGCAAAGTTTAGCAAGTGCGAATTTTGGCTGAACTCGGTAGCATGTCTAGGCCATGTGGTATCAAGGAAAGGCATAAGGGTAGATTCCTAGAAGATAGAGGCGATGAAGAATTAGCCTAGACCGGTGAATCCTTAAGAAATCTGGAGTTTCTTATGCCTAGTAGGTTATTACAGAAGGTTTGTGGAGGGTTTCTCATCTATTACGGCACTTTGACTAAGTTGACCCAGAAAAAGGTGAAATTCCAATGGTTGGATGCTGTTGAGAGAAGCTTCCAAGAGTTGAAGGCCCGACTCACCTCAGCACCGGTGTTGACATTACCCGAGGGTACCGATGCCTTTGTTGTCTATTGTGATGCTTCGAGTGTCAGACTGGGATGTGTGTTGATGCAGCGTGGGAAGGTAAAAACAAACGCCTCGAGATAGTTGAAAGTTCATGAAAAGAATTACCTGACCCATGATGAGTAGGCCCCGATGGTCTTTTCATTGAAGATATGGAGGCATTTCTTGTATGGGGTCCACGTGGATGTATTTACGGATCACAAGAGCTTGCAATATGTGTTCACACAGAAGGATCTAAATCTTAGGCAAAGGAGGTGGTTGGAATTACTTAAGGACTATGACATGAGTGTCCTTTACCACCCGGGCAAGGCTAGCATGGTTGTTGATGAACTTAGTAGACTCTCCATGGAAAGTGTGTCCCGCATGGATGAGGGGAATAAGGCATTGGTAAGGGGTGCCCACCGACTCACAAGGCTGGGAGTTAGATTGATTGATTCGACCGATGGCGGTGTTGTTGTGCATAACATGTCAGAATCGTCCTTGGTAGTTGATGTTAAATCCAAGCAAGATGAGGATCCAATATTGAGGAAGCTGAAGGACGCGGTGTAGAGCTAGAAGGTGGAGGTTTTCTCCCATGGGGGAGATGGTGTTCTACGATACCAGGGCCAACTATGTGTTCTAGATGTCCAGAATTTGAGAGTTTGGATATTGCATGAGGCACATGGTACCAAATATTCTATCCTTCCAAGATCCATGAAAATGTATCGGGATTGGCGAGAAATCTATTGGTGGGATAGCATGAAGAGAGATATTGCGGAGTTCGTAGCAAAATGCCCAAATTGCCAGCAAGTGAAAGTCGAACATCAAAGGCCGAGAGGCGTACTTTAGGATATCAGCATCCCCAATTGGAAGTGGGAAGAGAATAATATGGACTTTGTTACAGTCCTACCTTGTACTCGCCGACCCTATGACTCCATTTGGGTGGTGGTGGATAGGGTAACTAGGGCGGAACATTTTCTACTGGTCAAGACCACGGATTTAGTAGATGATTATGCTACGTTGTATATTCGGGAGTTAGTCCGACATCATAGCGTGCCCTTGTCTATTACCTCAGACCGAGGTACTTAGTTTATCTCTCAATTCTGGTGTTCTTTTCAAAAAAAACTTGGGAAGCAGGTTAAGCTCAATACAACCTGCCATCCGCAAACAGAAGGCCAGGAAGGTCGAACCATTCAGACCCTTGAGGATATGTTGAGGGCATGTGTTATGGATTTTAAAGGTAGTTGGGATGATCATTTGCCCTTGATCGAGTTTGCTTATAATAACAGCTACCACTCAAGTATCTAGATGGCACCGTTCAAGGCTCTTTATAGGCGGAGGTGTAGATCTCCCATCGGATGGTTCGAGGTTGGTGAGGTAGCTTTGATAGGTACAGATTCGATTTATGAGGCGATGGTGAAGGTTCAGTTGATAAGGGACCGGTTGAAAACCGCTCAAAGTCATCAAAAATCATATGCTGATGTGAGGAGAAAAGATTTGGAATTTGATGTGGACAACTGGGTATTTCAAAAGGTATCTCCAATGAAGGGAGTCATGCGGTTCGGAAAGAAGGGTAAACTTAGTCCCCGCTATATTTGTCCCTATTGGGTTGTGAGGAGAGTTGGTAAGGTGGCGTATGAGTTGGAATTAAAATCGGAGCTATCTTCGATTCATCCCGTCTTTCATGTGTCGCTTTTGAAGAAGCGCTTGGGTGATCCAGTCTTGGTGGTTCCGGTAGACAGCATTGGAGTGAAGGAAAACCTCAGTTATGAAGAAATTCCCATTGAAATCTTAGATCGTCAAGTTAGGGGGTTGAGAAATAAAGAAGTAGCTTCAGTTAAAGTAATATGGAGAAATCAGCATGTTGAGGGAGCTACGTGGGAAGCCGAAGCAGATATGATAGCTAAATACCCTAATTTATTCCCTATCGTCTTCGTTTCAGTTGGAGGTATCAGTTTTGCCCTAAAACTTTAATCAACTTTTCCCATTCAGTTCATGTGTACAAGTTTGTTTTATGATATGGAAAATGTATGTGATGTCTGAATTCAGTTTAGCTATGTAGTTCCTTTCGGAGGTAGTCGTTCCATCAGTTTTTGACTTAAATAATTGGTAATCGTACATGGTGATATCTTGTTTCTGAGTTTTTGGCATGTTTCTATCATTCGAGGACGAATTTTCCTATGGGGGAGATATTGTTATACTCCAGGAACCCAAGGATTAGACCCAAAATTAAAAATGGAGAAAAACTGAAAATTCACAGCAGGTCGCAGAACGACTCGTGAGGTGAGTCATGAGGAGTGACCATGAGTCGTGAAGTGACTCATCGTCATCTTAGTTTTGCAAAGTCTGAGTGAGGAACCCATGGTCCTGACCACAAGTCATGGTCAGACCTCACAACTCGTGAGGTCACCCGTGGAGGATTGTCAACATTGGGATGGGCAGTGTCGGCCACGGAAGGTGACCACGAGTCGTGGTCTGACCGCACTACTCGTGAAGTCTCCCGTTGGAGGATTGGTCTGTGGAATCAACGGATCAAGGAAACGAGTCGTGCCCTATTGCAACAACCTGTTAGGTCCCTCGTTAGGATTGGCAATCAGGGATTTCCTGCGTTTTAATGAGGGTGTGTCCATAATTTCCTAAGTCCCTAAGGCCTAAATTACATCATTTTGGTTATTTCCTGAGTGTAATAAGAGGAGTGAAATCCCTATTGCATGCCCATTCTCAAGCAAGGATTCTAGAGAGGTTTTTGGGAGATTCAAGGCCTTCTTCCCCAAATTTTCATGAAATTCTTTGTGGGTGATCAATGAACCTTAAGTCCATCTATTTACACGTATATATGGTTTTAAAATGGGTGAAATTATTCCTCACCCTTGCCCAATTTCGATTAAAGTCATGAATTATCCTGCTCAAATTCCATGAGGTTTTACCCAAAGCATGACAATGTGATTTCTCTTTATGGGTATGATTTAATTGAGTTTTAATTACTAAACTATGAATGATGGGAAGGTTTTATTATTATTTTCTTTAATTCATGTTTCAAGCTTTTGAATCCAAAATTCCCATTTTTGGAAGTTCATGGAAATCATGATTTGTGATGAATAATCATTATTTTAAGTTTATTGATTATTGTAATGCATGAATCCAAGTTACCCATGTTTATGAGCATATTTTGAAATAATTGAGTATAATGAAGCATTGGCCAATGCCCATATTATGTAGAATGATTTATGATTTATGAAATGAATTTCATGATTTATCGATTTATGATGTTGGCTGATAAAAAGGGCCTTGATTCTTGGCTAAGCATGTTTTAAAAGGGGATCAATGATGATGAATGTTGTATCTCAGCCAATGAATTTTATGCATGATGTTAATAATTTATGTATGATCCTATATGCATGTTTTTGGGAGACGTGTCTAGCACCGAACAGCCTGGCGTTCAAAGGACTACACCGGTGTCTCATAACCACGTGCCACCGTGGGATGTAAATGTAATGATGTTATGATAATGATCCCCTAAAATGTGATATCACGCCTTATGCACGACCCTCGCATGGCAAGCCAGGGTCGGCTCTTCCCACATGAGAGAGACAATGGGGCATCATGAAAGGCTCTACCATGATGGTTTCTGTTATGAAGAGTCCTCCCATTGTTCCGCATGTTTTTATGCATTTTTAAGTTTACATTATTTAGATCAAGTAACGTTTTGATAAGTTTACCTACGATTATGATAATGAATGATTATGAATGATTTTAAAGTCTTGAGCCCTATGTTATATTATGAAGATTTTGATGCAAGCATGATGTCCTCTTCCTAGTCTATTTATGAGTTTTACTTTACTTTTGAAATTTCTGTTTTACTTACCTTGCATGCTCAGTATATTCCACGTACTGACCGCATAGTTTCGATGTTGTATCATTTCATGATACAGGGACCCGATCTCAGGCTCATCCTCATCTTTAGTCCACCCCAGCCTACGATATCAGCTTATTGGTGAGTCTTCATGTTCCGATGGTCGTTTGATAGACATTCATGTTGTTTATGTTTCAGTACTAGTCGGGTTTGTTGGGGATGTTGTCCCATCAACCCATCTTATGTTTTAGATGCTTTCGGACAAGTATGTAGTATTCAGCTGTGTAAACGTTTGGTATTTCTTGATGCTATGTTATGATTATGTTTCTCCTATATCCTTATGATTTTCGTTCCGCTAATTCAATTGAGAATAGTTGAATGCATGAGCCAGGGGTCGACTTGGGCTCCCTCAGTGTCCCTTTTCCCATGTCTACGATCCGGGTATATGTTCGGATCATGACATTGGCACCGGCTATTCGCAGGTAGGCACCAGCTATTCGCAGGTTGGCACTGGCTATTTGTAGGTGGGCACCTGCTGCTCGCAGGTTGGCACTGGCTGTTCGCAGTTTGGCACCGACTATTCGTAGTTCGAAGGGCAAGTGACCCAATTTCGCTGATGGAAGGGATAAAACATCTAGAAAGGTTCCCAATGCTCCTAGAAGCCTCCAAGGGCACTTTTGGAAGGTTGTACACAAGAAAGTATAGATATTTAGATAG
>JACEIK010015338.1:0-19592 GCA_018107945.1 Datura stramonium | reverse complement strand
TAGGAACTATATTACCCATTACTTAAAAAAGTGAAAAATGGAGGGATTCTATCGATTTGTTCAATGAATTTCTTAAAAATAACATCGGCATATTTTCGTTAGTTAGTTTTTACGCAAAAATAAGTGAAAACTATAATAAAGAATATTTTATAAAAATAAATTGGTGAATGTTCGTCGGTTAATTTCGCATGAAAATTATTATTATTTGTTATATTTGTTTTAAAAGAAAACTTAATGGAGCTACATAAAAATATATCTAATTGAGTTGTTACTTGCAATAACTTCGACAACTGTTTGATTTTGTCAAACAATTGCTGAAGTTGCTGCAACAACTCACCGCATCTGCTAAAAGAATCTATATTGGGTGTAGTTTACTTTGTCAAGAAATCAATATATGTTTTTCAATTTACTTTAATTTTATCATATAAGATTTAAAGTTTTTTTTTTTTATCATAGGATTTAAAGTTGTTTAACAACTTCCTTAGATGTCGGAAAATAATCGAAACAACTAATAGAGATTTTTTACAACAAATCTGTTGAATTGTTACAACTTCATATATGTTGGGGAAAAATCAAACAACTGAATTCATGGCAATCATTTAAATTGCTGCAACAACCTTGAAATATCTAAGCAGTATTACAACCGTTGATTCTGTCAAATAATTATTGAAGTTTCCGTAGATAATTCAGTACTTCTCTGTTAAATAAATAATCAATATTTAACTTTCAATTAAAATATTTCAAATATTAATATTGAGAATAATTTAATAATTTAAAAATTGATTAAATTAATATTTTATCCCATGTGTATAGATAAAATGGCTTAATAAAGAGCCAAAAATACAGATAGAAGTGTTGTTACTTTTAGTAAATAAAAAAGAGGTAGGATGCAACCACACACACAAAATAAATAGACTTATGCTCAACTATAATTTTACTATTCTCTTTATAAGCTTGTCATTATTCATTCTAAGATTGATCTTGGTATTAATGCTTGAAAATAGGACTTTAAATTATGGAAAAAAATATTACCAGTACTATTTATTCTCACTAAAGAAAAAAGAAAAAACATAAAAAAAATATTTCTTTTTTAAAAAGAATATTAGTTTTAATCAGAGGAAACAATATTTACTAATCACCTAATTTCAAAATTTGTATAAATTCGGAAAGAGATTTAGAATTTAGAATTTGTGAATTTCTAGCAATATTAAATTAATACTATAATTATTAAATTTATGATTAAATAATTATAAATATTTAGTAAATATATCAAAATTATGTTAATGCCTAATCATGTCTCTAAATCTGCATCTAGATAAAGTCCCATCTTTTTAGTTACCCAATTTCAAGATGCAAAAATAACATAACCATAAGTAGTCCTACATGCTATTTTCAAAGTCACACAAAAAATAAAAAAATAGCTAAGTACACTGCGGATCTTGCATTTACATGAGTGTTAGATAGAGGTTACACCCCCAAAGGCCGTGATGATGTAGTTGATTCTACATCAAATCTGTAGTTATAGGTCACACAAAAATAAGTTTAGCATGATTTAGCTCGTTTTGGTTATTTAAAAATTAATCATGACACTCATATAATAGTTTAATTTTAGTACTTTCTTTGCAAGCTTTTTCATTATCTATTCTTGGTTTATGTAGTGTTAATAATGAAAATAGGACGTCCGATTTGGAGAAGGAATATATTACTAGTACTATTTATCTAAAGAAAACCAATGAGAAATACTTTTTAAGAAAAAACATATTAGTTTCATCAAAAGAAACAATATCTTTGTCAACCTCAGTGTAATAACAGTTTCAATAAATTAAGAAGCAGATTCAAATTTTAAAATTCCTACATTTTAAATAATCTAAAATTAATATTATCATTATTAAATTTATGTATTTAATAAAGAATTTCAACTATGTGAATTTGTAATCAAGTTTCTAATTAAACCCGCCTCTAGATAAAGTCTCATCCTTTTAGTTACCCAATTTAAAATGGAAAAGCTATAATTTTGTTATTCTATGTAACGATACGGCGGTCGTTACAGCTTCCCAAACCTCTAAGAGTGGGAGAATTTAGAATTTTTGAAAAATAGAACGAAGACCTCAAAAACAAAGAGCATAAGAAGAAAAAGTTCGAATGGCTAGTCAAAATCGGTAGGTCTAGACGGCTCGTCAACATGACTGAATTCTCTCCGTTTTAGCCGGGCAGCTGCAACAGTAGCTGGTCTCTCTGCAACAGAAGTTTAGCAAGCAAGCCAGAATTTTGTAATTCTATTCCAGTTAGGATAGTAAAATCTATTTATTTTCTCAAAAGTGTAATAAAAGTACCAAAAATAGAAAATGGACTTTTTAATAAGAAGAACAAGGAGTAGAGGAGCAACAAATTCTATAAATCTAAGTGTAGTGCGTGGTGTATTGATTTTTTCAAAGGATACTTCTTAATTGGCTAGTTATGCCTTAAATAGCCCCAGGGCTAGAAACAAAGGTTGGTGAATTTTTCCGCAAGAACTCAAAATCGGTGCGGACGTGCAGTGGAACGTCTTGATGATAGCTTGGCACCCAGGTAGGCTATGGTTTACTCACTTTTGTATTAGACTTTGGTTAGCTAAACATATACGTGCGTATAGTTGATGTGATTTTTGTTAAATATATGTAAATATATTTAGGCATATATCATGCTAAGTTTGTATCCCTTAGAATTAGGCACATATTATGCTAACTGTATCCAACAGAATTGGGCATATCATACTAATATATCCCTTAGAATTAGGCACATATCTAATGCTAACTGTATCCCTTAGGAGTGACACATATCATGCTTCGGTTTTGTATATACGTTGATCTTAACAAATCATTGAGGAATTATTCCTAACATGGTATCGAGTGAGTCCATTCCCGTTTGAGGCTCTAGTCCACACGCCAGTCGAGCCTATGAGTGTGAAGGGAGGTGTTAAAAGTGGGTTAAAGTCCCACATTGGTTGAGAATATGGACTGATGGTTTGTTTATATGGACTTGGGGCAATCCTCCCTCCTGAGCTAGCTTTTGGGGTTGAGTTAGGCCCGGAGTGTGTATGTATGTGGCATCAGATTTCTAGGGAAAAACTGATCTTTTATTTTCTTTGCTTTATAAGCTCCTGCCTTCTTCTTCTTTCTCATTACTCTTCTTTTCTATTCTTCTTCTGTCCATGTCGGATAACAAGGCACTTTTCTGTCCTGCACTTGTGGTTTGAACGTCGGAACCATATCTCCATCACTCTGAAATGGAGAATGTCAATACTCCCGCATGGGCAGAACTCTTCAAAATCACCGTACGTTCTCATAAGGTCCTTCATCATATTCCTCCTGCCAAGGGCAAAGAAGAGTTCCTTCGTCCGAGGATGAAAAGGAATTATGGTGACTCTTGATACTCACCGGTTCTTTCATGGATTTATGCTACAATCTCTAATGATCTCTTGCATACTGTTATCGAACCCGATGCTACATTGTGGAAGCTTGGAATCGACTCCGTGATATTTTCCAAGATAACAAAAATTCCCGATGTGGTAACTCTGGAAGCCGAATTTTCCAATACAAAGAGGGAGAGGTACGAAACGTTTCGGCATATTGTGGCGTCTCCAAGTCTTGCTGATCAATTAAAGAATGTCGGAGCGCCGGTATCGAATAGTCGGCTTGTTATTCAACTCATTTCGGGTCTCACGAGAGCATATCGGGGTGTTGGTACCTTGATTCGATAAAGTGAACCTTTACCTCCATTCTACCAAGCCGATCGATGTAGACTTTAGAAGAGGCCGGCAGCGGAAGAGACTGCCGCAGGCTCGGAGTCCTTCATGGTGGCTGCCTTGGGATTGGAGTATGAGGATTCGGGTTATCCATCCTCTCATTCGAACCATTCTAATCATCGTGGGAAGCAACATGGCAACCGAAAATTAAGGCGTAAGGGTTCGGTGGCGCAAGGTCTAGTGGGGACGCTAGGGTCGGTCTCCCACGGTGGTGGTGCTCGGGGTGGACAGCGGCAACAATCCGGCTCTGGGCAGCAGCCTTACGGACAGCATTAGTGGGGTCATAACCGTAGCCTAATTTTCCTCCTTAGGGGTTAGATGCCACCGTGGGCCACTCCCACCTTGCCCATATCCAACACAAGGGTGCGCTCAACGTCCAATGAGTAACAAGGGGCAGCGAAACTGGTCTTCTTAGGCCACGACCACAGCAGGCAACATGGGTTCAACCAGTCGGCAGTCCTTCCCATACACCAACGGATGCTTCTGCGATGCATACTATGTCGTTAAATCCCCCCGATCAGACATGGTACATGGACACGGAGCTACTTCTCATATGACTTTCTCCAATGGTACTCTCTCGTCTTATTTTAATTTGAATAATCATAATGATGGTATTACTGTGGGCAATGGTCATATTATTCCAATTCATGGTTATGGTCACACGTCTTTGACTAATCATAATCCTCCTTTGTCCCTACACAATATTCTGCATGCTCCCAAAATCATTAAAAACCTCATTTACATCCGTAAGTTTTACTACGATAATTATGTGAGTTGAGTTTGATCCTTTTGGGTTTTCTATGAAGGATTTCCAGGCAAGGGAAGCCAATGCGAGATGTGATAGTGGGTGACCTTTGTCCATACTTACCTCTTCCATCAGCAATCAAGCCCTCACTCTACCTTTGCAGCCATTTCACCTACTCTTTGGCATGATCATTTGGGTCATCCGGGTGCTTCCGTTTTAGATGTTCTTAGGCTAAATAAAAGCAATGATTGTAATCGTCATTCAAGTTCTAGCATTTGTCGATCTTGTGTCTTTGGAAAACATATTAAGTTGCCATTTGTTTCTTCAAATCAAGTACTATTATGCCATTTGATATTATTCATAGTGATCTTTGGACATCTATTTTGAGTTCTATGGGGCATAAATATTATATGTTGTTTTTCTTAGATGATTATTCCTAATTTTCTGTGGACTTTTCCCATAGCTAAGAAATCGGATGTGTTTGACAAATTCTTAGCTTTTAAAGCTCATATTCTCACCCAGAATTTGAGCAACAATATTAAGAATGTGCAATGTGATAATGGGGGAGTTTGACAATGACCCTTTGGGAGTTTTGTAAAACAAATGGCATGTCTTTAGTCTTTCTTGTCCTCATACCTCATCTCAAAAATGGTAAAGCCGAACGAAAAATTTCGGTCTATAAATAATATTACTCGTACTCTTTTAGCTCATGCCTCTCTTCCCCCTTCTCTTTGGCATCATGCGTTACAAGTAACACATATCTTCTTAATGTGCTTTAAGCAAGCTTTGGGAAATATATCTCCACTTCAAATTCTTTATCATCGGGTTCCATCTGCCTCTCATTCGGATTTTTGGGTGCTTGTGTTATCCTCTTTTTCCATCTACAACCATCGATAAGTTGCAACCTCGTTCAACTCCATGTGTCTTTTTGGGATATCCTCCGAATCACCGTGGCTATAAATGCTATGACTTGTTCTCAAATAAGATTATAATTTGTCGGCATGTTGTGTTTGATGAGCATGTGTTTCCCTTTTGCACAATTGCATACTCATGCTTCTACTTATGATTTTTATGTGATGATATTTCACCATATACATTTGCATCTTACGAAATCAGAATTCTTCCCCTTCTACTCAGCCACAAATGGCCCAAACACCACGACCACCTCCACCTTCTACTGACCGGCCTACTCCTATGAGCCCGGCTGCCGCCCACAGCCCAGCTTCTCCTACTCTCCCCACATCTCCTACCCAAACATCAAATTCCTTGCCCACCAATCGGCCCACCATGGTCACAAGAAGCCAAATGGGTATTTTAAGTCAATAGAAAATTATGACCATGCATATGCTACTTTCTGATTACCACGGTCCCCACTACCACGTAACTTGATGAAGCCCTTCGTGACCAGGTGGAAGTTGGCCATGGACGATGAATATGATGCTCTTATTAAAAATAAGACGTGGGGAGTTGGTGCCCCGTCCACCTAATGTGAAGTTATTCGTTCTATGTGGTTTGCTCATAAGAAAAATCTGATGGTGCTTTTGAGGCATAAAGCCCGTCTTGTAGGTGTGGGAAAACTCAGGAGGTGGGCATTGATTGTGGCGAAACATTTAGTTCGGTGGTGAAACCGGCTACCATTCGCACAGTTCTTTCTCTTTCTCTGTCAAAGGCATGGCTATTCATCAGTTGGATGTTAAAAATGCCTTTCTTCATGGTGAAGACTGAGAAAGTGTATATACCATCAACCATTGGGGAGTATCAGGATCATTACTCATCCAGATTGTAATATACTTGTTGCGTAAGTCATTGTATGGATAAACAGGCACCCAGGCTTGGTATAAGCCGGTTGCTGGTTATGTCATTTCCCTTGGTTTCTCCTAATATGGTGATAATTCGTTATTTATTTATACATGAGGTCAGGATATGGCATATATTTTGCTTTATGTTGATGATATTATTCTCACTGCATCTTCTAATGCTCTCGTATCTGTGTAAAGCTTCTCGGCTCAGAGTTTGCTATGAGAAGGATCTTGGTCCTTTAAATTATTTTCTTGGCATTTTAGTTTCGACACAAGGGTGGTATGTTCCTTTCACAAACGCAAGTATGCCGAACAAATAATTGAGCGAGGCGGAATGTCTTCTTAAGTCATCTTCTACTCCTGTTATTACAAAGGAGAAGGTTTTAGTGCGACTTCTAAGTACTCTGAGGATCCGTCTTTATATGAGTCTTCTTTTGGGGCTCTTCAATATCTTACATTCACCCGAGCCAGATATTTGTTATACTTTGTTCAACAAGTGTGTCTACATATGCATGATCAAAGTTGTTGTATGCAAGCTCTCAAACGCATTATTCAGTGCTTATATTCAAGGTACAATTGATCATGGTCTCCATCTCTGCCATCTTCTGTTTTCATCCCTTTGTTTCTTATACTGATGCTGATTGGGGTGGTTGCCGGATCTGAGGCGATCTACCTCTGGTTATTGTGTATTTTGGGTGATAATTTGATTTCTTGGTCTTCTAAGAGACAACCTACTCTTTCTCGGTCAGTGCCGAAGCGAGTATAGGGTGTGGCAAATGTAGTATCAGATGTGTTAGTTTACAAATTTGCTTTTAAGGTTACATTGTCCGATTAAACAGGTTACACTTGTTTATTGTGACAATGTCAGATGCTATTACTTATCAGGTAATCAGTGCAACATCACGTACCAAACATATTGAGATGGACATTCATTTTTTACGGGAAAAAAGTTGCTGAAGTAGTCAGGTTCGTGTTCTTCATGTACCTTCCCGATATTAGATCGTTTATCTTTATGAGTCTACCGCGGGTTCTGTTGAAGATTTTCGTGACAGTCTTAGTGTCAAGACAATACCGGCTTCGACTGCGGGGTGTGTTAAATATATGTAAATATATTTAGACATATATCATGCTAAGCTGTATCCCTTAGAATTAGGCACATATCATTTAACATATCATAGAATTAGGGACATATCATGCTAACTGTATCCCTTAGAATTCATTTTATATCATGCTTCGGTTTTTGTATATATACGTTGATCTTAATAATCTTTGAGGAATTATTTCTAATAGTTTTGGTGGGTGGGTTCGAGCTTGAATAAATTGTTTATCGAATATTCAAAACCAGTAAGATTCTGAGGAGGAAGGAAACAGAAAGATTATAGGTGAGAGTGATTTGATTGTATGCGAATGACCTTCGAACCTTTTTGTTGAATATATTTATATTTATATAAGAATTATATTATTCTTCTAAGTTGCAACCTCAAGCGGTTAGTCATACAAATCATGTTTATAGAGATCTGGTATTTAATTATTAAAGGTAGGCTATGATTATTACCGGATGCTATGTAAAACTCGCAAATTTGAAGAGTTAGAGCTTACATTATAACCTGATGTTCTGTGAGTCATAACATAACGTTTGGGTCTGTGGAAATTATTTGTGATGATGATTCGCGTTAACAATCAATATTGAGTAAACTCGTTATGGTGCCTCTAAGGGTGGGTGATATAGTGAGAGCACGAAGTTGCAAAGAACAATCTGTGAGGAAACTGGGGGAAGAATGGGTTGAAGTACTGCCAAACAATACCGCTATAGTGGGTGTGAGCCAGCTGCGGCGAGACGTTGTGGCGGCGTGTAATGTCAGCTGCAACAGAGGCCAAACTAGCGAGTGGGCCAGCTTGTACTACCTTATGATGATTATGGATAAAATTGATATTATAAATATTTGGGTATGGAATAAGGTTTAGAACTTATGCATTTGATTATATTCATTGATATAGATATATATAGCTCTTATGGAAATTGTGATTTATTGTTTGTTGTAAATGTGGTTAGTCAGATTGAGGGCGAAGTTGTTATTGATCAAATGTATGAGATATGGTATTATATATGGAATAAATCGGTAATGTGATAGTTAATTTGAGGCCTGGGATCGAAGGGAGAGAACTTGGATGAGCAAAGTAAACACTGATCGGACTCTAAATGAGGGTTGGAGACATGAGTGACTCATGCCGGAATAGAACATCCGGGCAGCGGTGTGTAAGTGAATACACAAGCAGATATGGCTAAAACACCATGTGTTGGGTGTACGAATATGAGTACAAAAAGATAGTATGATAAAAGGTTTCATAGATTTAGATTATCTGATGCATTAATTTCTAGAGTCCCATGTAGGTGGGCAGATGGCAAGCAAAGACCCTCTGACATGTGTACAGTGATGTGATGGAGGCGGGTTCTGGGCATATCAGTGATGGTATGATTGTGAGACAAAGATTATGCGGGTATGATCAATTATACATATGGCTATAGTGACAAAAGGTACAAGTATACGGTGTGATAAGATATCTTCATGGATTCGGTTTAAGGTAGAAAGCATGGTTTGAGCACAGTCTTTATGACGATACGGTATAGGTATGATATTATATGGCATATTTCGTGGTATGGAGACAGGTATGTGCATACTTTAGTTTTAGAAGATCCAACTCCTCAGTGTGTTTTGATGATTCCTCGTGTGTAATTGAAATATTTAATTCTTATTTGTGAATTAATATTTGATCAAGAATAGTATTAATTGAGTCCTAAAGTGTCTGTAGTATTTAACTAAAGGTCGTGAATCACCGAGGAATAGCGGTTGAATTTATTACCTAATATACTTAAATTAAGGAGGGTCAGGAAAATCTGGTAAGTAATGAAATAGGTCAATAAGCGGTGAAACAGATTTGGGCAATGTTGTGTGAAGGTTGTAGTGCTATATAAAAGTTATGTGGTGAATGAATAGGGACTAGATTGAGAGAAATTGGTTACTGTCTGTTTGGGATGGCACTGCAGTAGGCACATTGCCGCTGATTTGTACAGGACCGCTGTAGCTGATCAAGTATTAACTGTGAAATAGAAGTAGCTTGATAGATTAAATAACGGCTAGGATTGTAGGGAAATTTCGCGAACCTTGATGAGCTATAAGGGACGATAATGTAGTGAATAAAGTTAGTGGGATGTTGCATAGTGTTGTAGTCGTTGAATTTATTCTTCAATGATTGTTTACTTGATTGTTATGTTTTTATGTTGCTAATATTATTCGGCCGATGATGCCTTCTGATACATGTGGTGTACTGATACTACCTTCCACCTTTTGGTGTAGGTTGGCAGGTTAAGTTCCTTGATTGACGTGGAATATTCGCATCAGATTCATTGATCTTCTTCTCGAGATGGTACACGTCATTTGTTTGTTATGTATTCTATTAAGAAATGTGTACCTATCTAGACTAGATCTTGGGAGAGAAAAATTTGGGAATTTAGTTATATTTTTCAATTGTTGTTGATTGGTATAAATTAATGAGAAATTTTGGTATTTTATGTAATATTTAGAAGGTTCTCCTATCAGTGGTGATGTAAGTGCCGTCCGACCCACCTCATTGGGGTCATAACATTCAGTGCTAATAAATTTTGATTTTAGTTCATTTAATATTTAGTCAAATAAATTTTTTTCTTAGATTAGTCAATATAGGAATTTTTTTGGGCTTTTATATAAATACATTATATCAAGATACTTTAGGAACTATATTACCCATTACTTAAAAAAGTGAAAAATGGAGGGATTCTATCGATTTGTTCAATGAATTGCTTAAAAATAACATCGGCATATTTTCGTTAGTTTTTTTACGCAAAAATAAGTGAAAACTATAATAAAGAATATTTTAAAAAAATAGAATTAATAGAAAAAGAAAAAACATAAAAAAAATATATTATTATTTGTTATATTTGTTTTAAAAAGAAAGCTTAATGGAGCTACGTAACAATGCCTCTGGTGAGTTGTTACTTGCAATAGCCGACAACTGTTTGATTTTTAAACAATTGCTGAGATTGCTGCAACAACTCATCGCATCTGCTCAAAAAAATCTATATTGGGTGTAGTTTACTTTGTCAAATCAATATATGTTTTCAATTTAATTTATTTTTATCTGTAATTTAAAGTTGTTGCAACAACTTCCTTAGATGTCGGAAAATAATCAAACAACTATTGAGATTTTTACAACAAATCTGTTGAATTGTTACAACGTCTTTATATGTTGGAAAAAATGAAACAAGCTGAATTCATGGTGTTTAAATTGCTGCAACAACCTTGAAAAATCTCAGCAATTATTACAACTTAGTTGATTCTGTCAAATAATTATTGAAGTTATCGTGATAATTCATTATTTCTCTATTAAATATATAATCAATATTTTGTGTACTTGTTTGTTCATTACAATAATTATTTTTCCTCATTTATTTTGAATGATTGATTACATTAATATTTTATCTCATATGTATAGATAAAGACAAGCTTAATAAAGAGCAAAAAATACAGAAGTTTTTTACTTTAGAAAATCAAAAAGAGGTAGGATGCAACCACACACAACCAAAAAGATAAATGAACTTTATGCTCAGCTATAATTTACTATTCTCTTTATAAGCTTGTCATTATTCATTCTAGATTGATCTTGGTATTAGTAACGAAAATAGGACTTTAAATTTTGAAAAAAAATATTACCAGTACTATTTATTCTCACTAAAAAAGAAAATCAAAGAATATATTTCTTTTTTAAAAAATAATAGTTTTAATCCAGGAGAAACAATATTTTCTTGTCACCTCAGTTGAAAATATTTATGTAAATTTCGAAAGAGATTTAGAATTTAGAATTTGTGAATTTCTACAACAATATTAAATTAATACTAAATTTATGATTAAATAGTATAAATATTTAGTAAATATATCAAAATTGTGTTAATACCTAATCAAGTCTCTAAATCTGCATCTAGATAAAGTCCATCTTTTAGTTACCCAATTTAGAGATGAAAATATTCAAATGTTTGTATTAATTATTTATAAAAATTCATTTTAATTAAACATATGTTATATTAGATTGGTGAAATATATATTTTTATCCTTTATTGAAAATAGAATATCAAGATAATTGAAAAACTCTATTAACAACTACCAAAAGAGCAAAAAGAATGAACTGACTAAAATGAACAGATTCCATTTAACTTGTCAAAATAATAAAACTAAAAATTTATCGATTATTTCATAAATAAAGTTGACATATTAAAATTTTAAAAAAACAAAAAAAACATTTGAGATAGTCAGTTATATGAAATTGGAAATTAAATTATGATTGAAATAAAAAGTGATAGAAAAAATATATTAAATTTGAATTTAAAAATATTATTATTTGTTATATTAATCTTTTAAAAAACTTAATGGAGCTAGGTAATAACGCAAATAGTTAAGTTGTCATCCAAAAATACTCTTGCAATTTCACCTCCCAAATAATTAACTTATTCCTGTTAAAATTTAAATTGACATGTTTATTCCCATTCATTAAAAATTTCTTCTTTGCCAAATGAATTCAACCCTATAAATTCCTCACTACTACATCAAGCTTCATATTTATTTAAGAATATAAAAGAATTATTCTTCACTGCTATTAATCGTACCCAAGATAAATTGTGTTGTTACTCTTCTTATTTGTATTTTCCTACTTGTCAACATATGGGTACCATTGAGGAATCTGAATCGATATCCTCAACAAAAGTGCTGCTACTGAAGCTAAGGGACAAGATTGGTGGTTTCCATGGTGGTTTCGATTCCATCCATGGCCACGCCCATATCCATTTATTCATCCTCAATGTCTGCTGGTGGTTTTAATGTTGGGGCAGTGGAAGCAACAATAAACACACACACAAATTACTTCTTGAGAAAAATAGAAAAATGGAACACAAGAGCACACAGAATTTCGTAGTTCGGTCTCACGACCTAGTCAGAGCGCTGCAACTGGGAGGAATTTTGTGCTCTCTCTTGTGGTGTTTGAATTACAAGTACAAGCTATCTATTTATAGAAATAGATTCGGGTTATTAAGATTTCTAACGGGCCTAAGTCAGCTGGGCCGACTTAATCGGAGCCTCCACAAGTAACAATCTCACTTGGAGGCATGATAATCTTCATCTGCCATCCACTGTGAGCACTTGTACGTCTAGTAATCTCTTCCTCATCTTCCTGGTTGCAGCGGCCTTTTCATCAGTTAACCTGAAGGCCCGTTGAAGCTTTCCTAAGCTCCAACATCAGTCACGGCTAAAGCGCACGACTCGTCCTCTGTCCTAGGCTCCCACTTGCACGAACTGCCCGAATCTAGGATACTCTCGAGAACAAACAACACTCTCTATAATTAGCAGGTAATCATCCGGAGAGACTTTGACAGCTGGAAAACTGGTTTTCTTAACCCACTGTCTGGTGATTCTGCATTTTGAAGCTTTAGCGGGCGTGCCGGTGCTCCATGCCACGAAATCCCTGACTGTTTTACCTGAACCTTTCCAAGAACGTTCAACCTGAATCTGACCTGTGGCTCTGGGTTTTATCTCCTGCAAAACGAACCTTCTTCTACCCACAGGACTCTGTGAACCGGATTTTATTTCTCTTCTGATAGGACGATCCCACTCCCTCGGAGCGGTAAATAGACCGCCTACGAAGACTCCGTTTCTTTCCTCTAGCTATGACCAAGTTCCCTTAATCACCTTCCACTGCCCGTTTCGAACTTAACATCATTGTCCTTATTATCCAACTACCCAACCGTCTTCGTTTCTTCAAGCTTGGAATCACTTTCGAACATCGCTCAAATTCCACGGATCGCTTGAAGTTTTCAGAATCATGTCACACCCATGCCCGTTACATCAAGAACTTTATTGTTCGCTAGTGCTTACCTTTCAATCCCTTTTTTTCAGATTCTGCAATGCTTCACTCTTTGTGGGTAGCATGAGTGAAGCACGAATCACGGCCCGGGGAATCCTGCTTTGCTCTCCACGCTACATATCAAGAGATCATTATGAGCGTTGTTTGCAATGTTAGCTTGTTTATTATTCGGGCATTGATTCCTGAAATGCCCCATCTCTAGCATGTCCAACACGTTACACCTGAAAGCGATCACGGAGTCTTCGGCGGCTCCTCATACATTTCTGCTCCCACTACCTCTGCTATTTCTCCTACCTCTGCTGACATTTAGCAATTCACTCGATAATTCCCAGAACTCCTTCTTCTGCATCCTCTCGCCTAGAATGAGATCACGAATCTTTTCAAAAGTGAATCCATCGGGTCCTCTTGGGCGGTAACTGCGCCAACCGTTCCGGACCAAGTGTCGAGTAATGAAGATAGCGGTATTAAGGCTGAACTTCACCATCAGACTTGTACTTGCGGCGTAAGTCTGGATAAGATCGAATTCATTGTATTGATATTGCTCAGTAACTGAACCGCCTTCCTTCATTTTGTGTTCACCAATTCTCTAATCAGAAAGACCTTATTTCTTTGATTGGCTTCTGAAGTACATATTGAAACATTCCATGACACCTTTCATTGTCTTCTCCTTGAGGAATGTTAGCGCAGCATTCGCTTGGTCAATGAGAGTCGGATAACCGTCATGGCTTTCCAGTCAAACCTGCCCCTCTGCAACAGGCATCTTTTCTGGCTTGTCACCCAATACCATGTCTAACTCCCTTGAACAGCAAATCCTCAATTTGCGTTTTCCAATTGAAATCTGCACCATCAAACTTTTCAATTCGAATTTTCCCATCTTCTGCCATTTCAAACGACTAGATGAGGTACCCAGTACAACTGATCTCAAGTCTTGGTAACTTCAAAGGAAAAATTGACAAAGTCAATACGCACCAACAAAATTAGCTTTCAGACCACCACCAACAAGAGACCAATTGGAAAAACTTTTCTGCTGAAAAAAATTTCTCCGGCGAAATAATAATTTTCAGCAAACAGTACTCTTGATTGGCTTCTCCGGCGACTGCGATGACGTTCACAGATCGGTACAGGTTGGTTGTTCGCGATTGGTCGTGATGGCATTTCTTGTTGTGCACAGTCGACGGCGCTACAGATAGCTTGACTCGATGCAGGAAAAACTCAGCGGCGGCGCTGCACTGGTTGGGCTGCTCGACAGGCGGCGGCGGGGCCTGGGCTGCTCGATCTGCTGCTCTGTGACATTTCTCCGGTCGATCTGCCTTCCCCCTTTTTTATAATCGGCTCTTCTAGATCTGCTGCTCCGGTCGGCGGTGCTACTCTTCTCGGCGTCGCGACTGGCAGCAGCAGCGGCTACTCTCCGATCGACTTCTGTTGTTCTTCACTCTGGTCGGCGACTGCTACTCTCCTTCGGCGTCGCGAGCTGGAAGCAACAACGGCTGTTCTTCTTCCGGTACATCGTCTGTTGCCCTTTTTCTTTTTTTTTCTTTCTATAAATTTTTTGGTGACTCTCGCTAATTTTTCGTGTGTGTAACCTCGCTCTGATACCAGTGTTTGGGACAGCGGAACAGCAATAAACACACACATAAATTAACTGCGAGAAAATAGAAGAAAACAGGAACACAAGCGACATACAAGAATTTACGTGGTTCGGTCTCGCGACCTAGTCCACAGCTGCAACTGGGAGGAATTTTATTGCTCTCTCTTGTGGTGTTTATATTACAAGTACAAGATATCTATTTATAGAAATAGATTCGGGTTATTAGGATTTCTAACGAGCCTAAGTCGAGTGGGCCGACTTAATCGAGCCTCCACAAGCCCAACATTTTAATCCTCATCGTGGCCATTTATTCATCCTCCGATGCCAGCTGGCGGTTTTCATCCTAAGTTTCCTTATTATCCATGGTCATTCATGCATCCACCAGTTCCCCTCCACCTAAAGGAAAATTAAGAATATTCACTAATGAAGTGATGGATCAATATCCTAATTGATCACATATTTAATGATCTTGAGTTTTAATTAATATTTTTAAGATTCAGAGTTTTAGAGTAGTTGGTTACTTTTAGTGAATTTTCGAATTTCCATTCGTAGAAATATTTCTTGATTTCTCTTATCATTAAATAAAATTTTGTTTCTCTTATTAATATGATTGTTTTAATTTTATACTATTGCTTATTAACATGTATTTTTATTATTAATATACAAAACTATTTCATAATATTTTGTTTGGATACTGAAGAATTTTTCTAACATGCAAAAAATAATTTTGAAGGTGTATGAATTAATCAGCTAAATATTTTCTCCAATCATTACAATGTATGTGTCTCTATGATCTTATTAGTTTGGTTAAAAAGAAAGGCCTCCTTCTTTGACTAGTGTCGTCTCCGCGAGAAAGAAATGAAAATCTTACATATAGCTAGGCAACCAACAAAGTAATGTTTTATATTTTTATAAATAATTTAATTTTAAAACTAAACTAGTTAACATAATCGTTAATTTATTATTAAATAGCTCCTGCTTATAGAGCTTTATTTTATAATTTATCCTTAAATAAAACCGGTGATGAATTTTATTATTTGATGATAGAAGTTATGTCACATATAGTTATTTTAATTAAAGTTTTATTCTTTGATACTTGCACTGAAACATCTAAGGCAATATATAGAAATGCCCCAAGAAAAAATTACTAAATATAAAAAGGAAACAAAGATTAGTTAAATATGATATTTGTCGTTAATTTATTGCTAAATAAATAATAATTAATAGATTCTTTTGATAATTGATCATTAAACGAGGTCCTACTTTCTATTATTCAAATTAGTGTTCTCATTAAAAGTAGACAGTGCAAAAATAATATAACCATAAGTGGTCCTACATGCTATTTTAAAAGTTAATAAGTCACACAAAAATAAAAAAATAGCTAAGTACACTGCGGATCTTGCATTTACATAGTGTTAGATAAAGAATTGTACCCCCAAAGGGCGTGATGATGTAGTTGATTCTACGCATCAAATCTGTAGTTTATAGTGTAAAGATATGACACACGGGCCTAACTCAACCCCAAAAGCTAGCTCATGAGGAGGATTGCCCAGAGTCCATATAAACAAACCATCAGTCCATTTCCCCAACCAATGTGGGACTTTAACCCACTTTAAAACCCTCCTTCACACCCAGGCCCGACTGGAGTGTAGACTGGGAGCCCAAACGGGAATGGACACAGCTCTGATACCATGTTGATATATAACAAGGGTTTTATTGAAGAACAAGAAAAGAAAGAATCAAAAAGGCTAACTGAGAATTGAATGCAATGAACTACGAATGGGGAAGGGGGTGCCTATATATATAGGCATAAGACTACCTATAATTATATGGTCACATGCAGATTGCACTCGGCGTTACGCGTTTTTGGATGTACTTGTTTTGTCCTTCGTCCTCATGTTGAAAAACGGCTGGAGCCAAAATCAGCTATATGTGTGTTTTTGAGGTATGGTGTTGGACAGAAAGGTTATCGTTGCTATGATCCTGTCAGTCAAGAAATTATATGTTTCACGGCATGTCACCTTTTTGGAGCATATTCCTTTCTATTCAATTTCAGCTAAATCCCATGATGTTACTAAGTCAGATCTTCGGCGTATTGATCCATTTGGCATTAACACAGAGGCTCCAGTTTCAGATTCAGCCGTACCACTCGATGTGCCGCCTGACAGTGCTTCAGCCCCGCCTGAGGCTGGAGATCCACCACCTCGAGGAGGTCTACTCGTGGTAAAGTCCACCAGACTACCTGATTTTGCTTATTCTGCCTACTCACCCCCATTTGCTTCCTTTATTGCAAACATACATCAATTGTCTGAACCTGAGTCATATAGAGAGGCTGTGTCTGATCCTCTTTTGGCAGAATGCTATGGCGGAGGAACTCCCACTTTGCTCTTCATCGAACACACATGAGTTTGGTTACCCTCCACAGTAAACATACGATTGGCTGTCGATGGGTGTATAAGATAAAAACAAAGCCTGATGGGTCTGTTGAGCGATACAAGGCTAGACTTGTGGCAAAAGGATACTCACAAAAATATGGTATGGACTATGAGGAGACCTTTGCCCCGGTGACAAAGATGACGACTGTTCGCACTATGATTGCAGTTGCATCCGTTCGACAGTGGAAGATATTTCAAATGGATGTCAAGAATGCATTTCTGAATGGTGATCTCCATGAGGAAGTGTATGACTCCTCCACCAGGTATTGATCACCAGTCGGGTGAGGTTTGTCGGCTTCGAAAAGCTCTATGGTCTCAAGCAAGCCCCTCGTGCTTGGTTTGAGAAATTCTCCACTGTGATTACTTCCTTGGCTTTGTCCCGAGTAACCATGATTCGGCGTTGTTTGTTAGAAGTACGAGTGCAGGGGGAATCCTTTTGTCCTTATATGTAGATGATATGGTTATAGCTGGTGATGATCATGATGGTATTGAGTCATTGAAGCGTGATTTGGCTCATCGGTTTGCCATGAAGGACTTGGGCCTGCTACGTTATTTTGGGTATTGAGGTGAAACCAGTCTAGAAAGGATATCTTCTCTCTCAGACTAAGTATATCGACATTTTAAACGGCGCGCCTTTCTGACAACAGGACTGCAGATACTCACTTGGAAACCAATGCACATTCTCCTAGTGATGGTGTTTTGTTACAGATCCGAGTCTTTATCGGACTGTTGTAGGTAACTGGTGTATCTTACCGTTACTGCTTAGGATATAGCTCATGCGATTCACGTTGTTAGCCGGTTGTTCTTTTGCTCCTACTTCAGTTCTTCAGGGAGAGTTTCATGCCGTATTTGAGATATCTTCGTGGCACCCAGTTTCAGAACCTCTTGTTTCCCTCGTCATCTCAGTTGCAAACCCTATAAGTAATCTTGATTGGGATAAGCGTCGCAATGATAAATCCACCACTGAGTTTTGTGTGTTTCTTGGAGATTCTTTGATATCATGGAAGAGCAAGAAACAAGATGTTGTCTCTAGATCTTCCACGGAGGCCAGAGTATACCGTGCTATCTTGGTGACACATGTGAATTGTTTGGTTACGCTGGCTACTTGCAGATATAGGGGTTCACATTTCTCGGCTTACTCTCTAAATTGTGATAACAAGAGTGCGATGCAAATTGCAAAGAACTCACATTTTCCATGAGCGCGGACGATGCACATTGAGATTGATTGTCACTTCACTCGTCATCATCTCCAGCTCGGGACCATATCGCTTCCTTTTGTTCCATCGGCACTTGCAGATTGCTGGCCGCTTTTTACGAAAGGCTCAATCGACGTCTCGATTTCGTTTCTTGTGTGAAGAACTCTCAATGCTTATTACTGTCGCATTATGAGTTTGAGGGGGAATGTTAGCCCATATAATTGTTAGTAGATGGGCCTTAGAGTTTTAGGTAGTCCTATGGACATTAGAAGTTTTTAGGTAGTCCTATGGACAATAAGTTTTAGGTGAATCCTAACCCTATGGGCATTAGAAGTCTTAGGTAGTCCTATGGGCATTAGGATTATAGGTAGTCTTATGCCTATGTATAGGCACCCCCTTCCCCATTCGTAGTTCATTGCATTCAATTCTCAGTTAGCCTTTTGATTCTTTCTTTCTTGTTTCTTCAATAAAACCCTTGTTATATATCAACATATAGGTCACACAAAAATAAATTTAGCATGATTTAGCTCGCTTTTTGGTTATTTAAGGCTAATCATGACACTCATATTATAGTTTAATTTTAGTACTTTATTTGCAAGCTTTTCATTATCTATTCTTGATTGCTCTTGGTATTAATAATGACCCCTTCCCCATTCTAGATCATTGCATTCAATTCTCAGTTAGCCTTTTTGATTCTTTCTTTTCTTGTTCTTCAATAAAACCCTTGTTATATATCAACATATAGGTCACACAAAAATAAATTTAGCATGATTTAGCTCGCTTTTTGGTTATTTAAAAAATTAATCATGACACTCATATTATAGTTTAATTTTAGTACTTTATTTGCAAGCTTTTCATTATCTATTCTTGATTGCTCTTGGTATTAATAATGAAAATAGGACGTCCAATTTGGAGAAGGAATATATTACTAGTACTATTTATTCTCCTAAAGAAAACCAACGAGAAATACTTTTTTAAGAAAAAAAACATATTAGTTTCGTCAAAAGAAACAATATCATTGTCAACCTCAGTGCAATAAAAGTTTCAATAAATTAAGAAGCAGATTAAAATTTTAAAATTCATAAATTTGTACAATAATC
>JACEIK010015337.1:7109-19595 GCA_018107945.1 Datura stramonium | reverse complement strand
GCATGCATGGGAGGGGAATGATTTAGAATAGGTTAAACTCCCTTAAAACCCTCTTTTTAAAGCTTAAAACAACTTAGTTTTGGGTTTAGGATCTTTGGATTTACGAAAATACCCTTAATGAATTTGCAGGAAAACTGATTTTGTCAGCTGTCATGACTCATACCATGAGTCGTACAATCCTCCTACGACTCGTGGTATCCTCTCGTACTGACCAAGTCCAAAATCTCCAATCCTCTGAATATTTTCACGAATCATACTACGATCTGTAACACAATCCTACGAACCATACCATCACCCGCAAAATCAACATTTGAAAAATCTCAAGTACTTGTTACGATCCATATCACGAGTCGTACCCACACACTGACTCATAGTGGGGACTCGTGGTCTAGGGAAAGAAATCTCTGAACTGAACCACGTGTCTTCCTACGACCCGTACCACCAACCTACGAATTGTAGTTTGAGTCTTCCTAAAGCAATTCTCCAACTTTTCCTACTGATCACATTTTAAATCTCGGATCTAGTCTTAGAAAATTTTGGGGTATTACAATATCTCCCCCTTGGGATCATTCATCCTTGAATATGGGTTAAACATACTAGAAGGCTGGGAAAAGAAACTATAATCCCAAATACTGAACATCTGAAGCTGAAATCTGACGGAGTGACTGACTCCGGACTAAGATACATGACTGAATTGAATTCATGATTCACACATGCATGCTAAAACATAAAAGAAGCTGAGAGACATGAACTTGACATGAAACTGAATTGAGTATTAGAGAGGGAACTGATACCTCATGCTGGAACAAAATTGAAAGTAAATAAATACAGGTATTTTAGCCACCATATCTGCTTCGGCTTCCCACATAGCTTCCTCAACAAGCTGATTCCTCCACAAGACTTTCACTTAAGTTACTTCTTTGTTCCTTAACTTCCGAACTTGACTACCAGGGATATTGACCAGAACTTCCTTGTAGCTAAGGCTATCCTTTATACCTATTCTCTCCATTGGAACAACCAAAGCTGGGTCAGCGATGCACTTATTTAATAATGATACATGGAAAACTGGATACATCGAAGCTAAATCTGCTGGTAGCTCCAACTCATAGGCCACTTTACTAACACATCTTGCAATCCTATATAGACCTAGATATCGGGGACTATGCTTCCTTTCTTTTCGAACCTCATCACTCCCTTCACGGGAGACACTTTCAAGAACACCCAATCATCAACTTCAAACTCGAGTTCTCTCCGCCTAACATCCGCATATGACTTCTGGTGACTCTGGGTTGTTTCCAGCCTTTCCCTAATAAGCTGAATTTTCTTTATAGCCTCATGAACTGAATCTAACCCTATCAATGTAGCTTCTCCTACCTCAAACCAACCGATAGGAGATCTACACCTCTTCCCATAAAAAGACTTAAATGGAGTCATCTGAATGCTAGAATGATAATTTTTATTGTAAGAAAACTCAATGAGAGGTAAATGATCATCCCAACTGCCTTTGAAGTCAATCACACATGCTCTCAACATATCCTCAAGAGTCTGAATGGTCCGCTCATCCTGACTATCTATTTACGGGTGAAGAGTTGTGCTGTGCTTGACCTGAGTACCAAGTCCCTTTTGGAACGATCTCCAAAACTGCAAGGTAAACTGAGTACCTCTATCTGAAATGATGGACAAAGGAACTCCATGAAACAAAACTAAATCTCTCTTATCTAATCTATCATATTCCTCAGCTGAATCGATAGTTTTGACCGGTAGAACATGAGCTGCTTTTGTCAACCTGTCTACCACCATCCAAATAGAGTCATACTGTCGGCGAGTGCGAGGCAACCATGTGATGAAGTTCATATTGATCTCTTCCCACTTCCAAGTAGGGACACTGATGTCTTGTAGCATACCCCCAGGTCTTAGATGCTCCACTTTCACTTGTTAACAGTTCGGATACTTAGCCATAAACTCTACTATGTCCATCTTCATGCCACTCCACCAATAGACTTTCTGTAGGTCACGGTACATCTTGGAGGAACCTAGATGTATAGAACATCGGGAACCATGAGTCTTATGCAACATCCGTTCTCTCAAATCCTTAACACCTAAAACACACAAACAACCCTGATATCGAAGCACACTATCTTCCCCCTGGGATAAGAACTCTACTATCTGATTTTGAACCGCCTCTTTCAACTTCACCAAAATAGGATACTCATCTTGCCTAGCCTTGACCTCAGTCACCAAAGAAGATTATGAACCATTCTGAACAATGACACCATTATTTGTCGAATCCACGAAGCAAACCCTTAATAGTGTAAGACGATGCACATCCTTCACCAACTCTTTCCTTCCATCTTCCATATGAGAAACACTCTCCATGGACAGTCTCCTAAGGGCATCCGCTGCTACATTGTCCTTTCCTGGATAGTAAAGAACACTCATGTCATAATCCTTGAGAAGCTCTAGCCATCTCCTTTGTGGCAAATTCAAGTCCTTTTGGGTGAACACATACTGTAGGCTCTTGTGGTCCATAAACACATCCAAATGGACCCCATACAAGTAGTGTCTCCAAAATTTCAATGGGAACACCATCGTTGCCAATTCTAGGTCATGCATCGGGTAATTCTTCTTATGAGTATTAAGCTGTATAGAGGCATACATAATGACCTTACCATGCTGCATCAACACACACCCAAGACCAACCCTAGAGGCATCACAATATACAATAAATCCATCTGCACCTTTAGGTAGGGTCAACACTGGAGCTGAAGTGAGTCGAGTCTTTAGCTCCTGAAAACTCTTCTCACAGGCATCCGACCATCGGAATTTGACTTTCTTCTGAGTCAACTTAGTTAATGGTGCTACAATGGATGAAAATCCTTCACCAAACCTCCTGTAATAGCCAGGTAAACCCAAGAAACTCCTGATCTCCAAAGGACTAACTGGTCTAGGCCAATTCTTCACCGCCTCTATGTTTTGAGAGTCCACCTGCACACCCTCGCTAGATAGCACATGGCCCAAAAATGCTATTGAGTTCATCAAAACTCACACTTGCTAAATTAACAAACAGCTGGAAATCCTCGAGAGTCTGTAGCACCACCCTCAAATGAGCAACATGCTCCTCCTTGCTTCGAGAGTATATGAGAATGTCATCGATGAAGACGATCATGAACATGTCCAAATATGTCTTGAACACCCTGTTTATCAGTTCCATGAAAGCTACAAGAGTATTTGTTAGTCCAAAAGGAATAACTACAAACTCATAGTGACCATACCGAGTCTGGAAAGCTGTCTTCGGAATGTCACTATCCCTAACTCTTAGCTTATGATATCTGGATCTGAGGTCTATCTTTGAGAAGCACCTGGCACCCTGAAGTTGGTCAAACAAGTCATGAATCCTGGGGAGGGGACACTTGTTCTTGATTATAACCTTGTTCAACTGCCGATAGTCAATGCACATACGAAGATATCTATCCTTCTTTCGAACAAAGAGAACTGGTGCACCCCATGGGGAATTGCTAGGCATGATGAAGCCCTCATCCAAGAGATCCTTCAACTGCTCTTTCAACTCCTTTAGCTCAGCTGAGCCGTTCTGTAAGGAGGAATAGATATAGGCTGCATATCGAGAAGAAGGTCAATACCAAAGTCAATCTTCCACTCGAGAGGGACCCATGGTAGATCATTTGGGAAAACCTCTGGGTATTCACATACAACAGGGACAAACTGAAGAGTCGGGGTCTTGGATGTAGCATCCTTAACCCGAGTTAGATGGTACACGCAACCCTTGGAAATCATCTTCTTGGCCTTAAAGCTAGGAAACAAAGCGACCTACAAGCACAACTGAGCCACCCTTCTATTCTAAGACCGGCTCACTCGGAAACTAAAACTCTACCATACGGGTTCTATAATTCACTAAGCAATAACATGCATACAGCCAATCCATACCAAAGATAATATCGAAATTAGTCATGTCTAACTCTACTAAAACAGCTAAGGTGACTTTTGGAAGGACTGTGATACTGCAATATCTGTGTACCCATCGAGCTATAACTGAGTCACCGACTGGGGTAGAGACTAAGAAGGGTTTTGATAGAATTTTAGGACTAGTTCTGAAACTAATGGCAACATAAGGAGTCACAAAAGATAAAGTATCCCTTGGATCTAACAATGCATATACATCAAGATGAAATACTCACAACATACTAGTGACCACATCTGGAGAGACCTCCTGCTCCTGACGAGATGAGACGGCATAAAATCTATTTGATGCTGACCACCACCTACACTAGTGGATGCATCCTGCTGAGCTGAGCGTGCTGGTGGAGCTGCTGAACTGGTGGCTAGGTCATGACATCTACTATGGCCCTGTCTGGCTGAAGGATAGTCTCTGAGCAGATGTTCGGGATTCCTACACCTAAAAACACACATGACCCCACTAGATACTCTCTAGGGTGCTTCCTACCATACTTGCAGTAAAATGGCATGCTAGACTCTTCTGACCTGCTCCTCTTTCCTTTGGAGCCTGATGTCCATCCCTTTTGATCATGCCTAGATCTAGATGACACACTGGCTGATGAAGGCACTGGGGATGATGACCTCTGGTGGGACTGCTGCTGATGTCCACATTTGGACCTCTGTCGGGAAAACCCAAAGCTTCCTATCCTAGCTTTTTTGGTCTCTCTCTCTCCCTTTCTTTCATCTAATCTGCCTCTATCTACTGGGAATATATAACCAATCGAGAGAAGTCTATGTCACTGTTCAATATTACAGTCCTACACTGTTTAACCAGTGAATCTGATACTCCATACAAAAATCTATTCATGCAGGCTCTTTGATCCGCAACCATCTCTGGTGCATACTTGGAAAGCTGGGTGACGATGTACTCCTGCACAGTCATATTGTTCTACCTCAAGTTGATGAACTCCGCCGCCTTTCCTTCCCTCATTTCCATAGGGAAGAATCTCTCTAAGAAAGAAGTCAAGAACTCATCCCAGCTCATAGGAACTACGCCCGCTACTCTACCATCCCTCCACTGATGGTTACAAATATAACAAACCCCCTTCAGCTGATAGGAGGCTAAGTTTTATACCCTAGAAGCCCAAAGATCAGACCAGGGAGTTGAAACGGAGAAAAATTGAAATTCTGCACCGGATCTTAGGACGGGTCGTTGGTGACCCGTGAGGAGAGATCACGAGTCGTGGGATCACTCATGGTCAAGGAAAGAGGAGTGTGGTATTGAGGGGTCACCACGGGCATGACCACTAGTTGTGGTCAGGCCATACGACTCGTGGAGTCACCCATAGTCTGGACTGAGGTGTGGCAAGGAAATCATGGACAGTGGGGATCACGGGTGGAGATCACGAGTCATGGTCAGCCACCACGATTTGTGGGATCCCTCATGGGGTCCCCTGATGGAAATAGGCAGTGGACTTGATGGTTTGTGACCACGAGTCATGGTACTTGGGGGCGAGTCGTCCAGTCCCTCGTGGGGACTGACAGTCAGCAAAACCCTACGATTTTAGTAAGGGCCTTTTTGTAAATTCTATGCTCTAGGGCCCTAAACTATGTCGTTTTATGTATTTTTCTGGGCATGATAATATAGGTTAATCCCCTCTAATTATCCTCATTTGCATGCATGCAAGTTAGGAAAATTTTAGAGAGATCAAGCCTAGTTCAAGCTCTTCTCCATCACTTTTCTCTTGGACATTTGAAGAACTTTGAAATATGATCTTACCCAAGTTTATAGGGTCACAAATTGGTGTTTCTGTTCACACCCATGCCCATTCTCTATCAATTTATGAAAATCTATAAAAAATCTCATGGGGTTTTAAATCAATTTTTGTGAAAATCTATTGATTTACTAAAGGGTTATTATAATTTGTATTTGCATCATATTTTATGGACTTTGATCAGATTTTACAACTATTTTTATTATAAAATTATTGATTTTGATTTCTACAAATTTTATCCTATGTAAGATCTATGATGAATCGATTTATGATTTACTCTTCAATTGTTGATATTTACAAACCCAACATGAATTATAATTTGAAATATGGATTTATTAAATTACCTATCATGATTTGATGATTTACAAGTTATATGCATGATCTACAAGTATGCATGAACCCTACGATTTATGAAGTATGTTTGGCCGACTCACGAGCCTTATGTCATGGATAGTTCATGTATGTACAAGTATGTTTATGATTATCGTGATTTAACTAGGGCATGAATTCATGCATATTATATTATGAGCACTATATATATTTTGGGAGTAGTATTGAACACCGAGTAGGTTCGGGGCCTAGGTTCTGGCCCGGATCTCATAAACTACATTCCACTATAGGTATGTTGGGATCTCCCTTGTGACTGTCCCCAACCCAAATAGCCCTTTTCATGGTGATATCACGCCCTTCATGGTTCTACCCTTGGCAAGGTACGAATGACCTCCTGACTAGGTTTACATGTCGGGCTCCATGTGTGCTCATATGGGGTATGTCGGTTAAGAGAATCTCTCACTGTTCCTCATGATTTATGCATGTTTATGATTATGTATTTTGGCTTAAGTCATGTTAAATAAAGTTTTTCTCTTATGATCATGAGTGTGATTGTCTTGCGAATGTTTTGAAAACCTTGAGCCTTATGTTATGTTATGTTATGATATTTATGATATGAGCATGATGTCCTACTCTTATGATCATTTATGAGTTTTATATATTTTAAATGTCTGTTTTACTTACCTTGCATACTCGGTACATTTCATGTACTGACCATATACTTTCTATGCTATATCGTTTTATGATACAAGACTCGGATCTCAAGCTCATCCTCATCCTTAGTCCATCCCAGAGTTCGCTTTCAGCTATGTTGGTGAGTCCTCATGTTTTGATGGCCATTTGATTAAGCATGTATGATGTTCTATGTTTCAGTATTTGGCCGGGTTAGTTGGAGGTGTTGTCCTATCAACCCATCTTACATGTTAGAGGCTTTCAAGAAGTATCTAGTACTTCGCTTATGTATATGTCTAGTACTTTCGAATATTATCATATTCTATGTTACGTTTACATTTCGTTATGCCTTATGTTCAGTCTTCCCTTAAAGTGAATGAAGTTAGATGTATGCTTATGCCATGGGTCGGCTTGGGGCCTCTCGGGGTTCCTTGTCTTGTGTTATGATCCAAGGCTACGTTCGGGTCGTGACAAATTTGATATCAGAGCAATAGGTTTTGAAGTATCCTACGGTGTCTGAAAGCCGCGTTAAGTAGAGTCTTTTTTATGGGTGTGAAGCACGCCGCACTTATGACGGAGAGGCTACGAGACATTTAGGAAATGTTCCCTTATTTCATGATCCATTTCATGCAATAAAAAGTCTTTCTATTCTTCTAATTCGTGCTATTCGCGATTGCAGAATCATGGCTCCCAAGAGAATGAACAGAAGGAGAAATAGAAATGGTGAAGGCCACGAAGATGGACATGGTCATGCGCATCAACAAGCCCTACCTACTTAGGAGCCCTAGGCACCAGAGCTAGTTGCCCACGCAGAGTTTCGGGCGGCTATCCAGATGTAGGTGCAGGCCTTGACCGCTCGGGTCAACCAGCAGGTTGTTGCACCTATCCCACAGAATGGCAATGTGGCAGCGGCCCGGATTAGATATTTCTTGAGGATGAACCCTCCGGAGTTTCTTGGGTCCAAGGTGGATGAAGATCCGCACGATTTCATTGAGGAGATTCTAAAAATCACCTAGGTTATGGGGTGACCAATGGAGATTGTGTTTAGTTGGCCTCCTATAAGCTAAAAGGGATGGCACGTATATGGTTCAAGCAGTGGGGAGATGCTAGGGCTGTGGGTGCAGGTCCTATATGCTGGGAAGAGTTCCACGCAACATTCTTGGATCGGTTCTTTCCTTGAGAGATGAGAGAGCTTAAGGCGGATGAGTTTGTTAACATGAAGAAGGGTGACATGTCAGTTCAGGAGTATGCATTGGAGTTCACCCGTCTATCCAAGTAAGCGCCAGAGTTGGTGGTAGATCAGAGGGCTCGGGTGAGCCGTTTTATGCATGGAGTGGCAGACTACTTGGATAAGGATTGTAGGATCGCCATGTTGCATCGAGATATAGACTTTCCCCGCATTGTGTTGCATGCTCAACAAATTGAGTTAGTGTATCGGAGGCAGAGAGAGGCCAAGAGGGCCAGAATCGACAGTTACGGGGCTTCTCAAGCCAGATCGGGGGTGGAAAGTGTCAGTAGTCCCAGCACCGCTCTATTGCTCCAGCACCATCATCAGCCAGTATGCCATCTAGATTCCGAGGGGATCAGAAGAGCAGGGCTGTAGATTCGAGGGGTCAGGGAAGCATGCAGATAGAGCGCACTTTCCCAACTTATGCGGGATGCGACAAGAATCACCGTGGGAGATGCCTAGTTGTCTTGGATGCTTGTTTCGAGTGTGGAAAATCCGGACACAGACTCAGGGATTACTTCTCAGCTAGATCAGGGGGCGGTGGAGCTCGTATGCCAGCATCCAGTTCAGCCGCTCCAGCAGCACGTTCCCCTCAGCAGGGTGTGTCGACTAGTTCAGCCGGCGGTTAGCGACAAAACAAGTTCTATGCTTTAGCACCCTTCCAGGAGTAGGAGGTCTCCTAGGATGTAGTCACTAGTATGTTGCGAGTTTTCCATATTGATGTTTATTATTTGTTAGATCCGGGGGTTACTTTATCTTTTGTGACTCCTTACATTGCTAGTAGCTTTGGAGTTAGTCCCGAGACTCAGTCAGAACCATTTTCAGTTTCTACTCATGTTGGTGATTCGGTTGTAGCTAGGCGAGTGTATAGAGGATGCTCGGTCACTATATTGCATAAAGTCACCTTCGCAGACCTTGTAGAGTTAATTATGACTGACTTCGATATTATTCTTGGCATGGAATGGTTGTGTGCGTGTTATGCTTTTATTAATTGTAGAACCTGTGCAGTGGAGTTTCATTTTCCAGGTGAGTCAGTCTTGGAGTGGAAGGGTAGTTCGGCGGTACCTATAGGTCGATTTATTTCATATATTAAGGCCAGAAAGATGATTTCTAAGGGTTGCATGTATCATCTAGTTAGGGTTAAGGATATTGAGTCCAAGACCCCGACTATCAAGTCAATTCCGGTGGTGCGTGAGTATCCAGAGGTCTTCCCTGATCATTTGCCAGGTGTTCCTCTCGAGCGGGAGATTGACTTTGGTATGACCTTCTACCCGACACGCAACCTGTATCTATCCATCCCTATAGGATGGCTCTAGCCGAGCTAAAGGAATTGAAGGATCAGTTGAAGGACCTGTTAGATAAGGGCTTTATTAGGCCGAGCATGTCTCCATGGGGTGCACCAGTGTTACTTGTCTGGAAGAAGGATGGTTCACTTCAAATGTGCATTGACTATCGGCAATTGAACAAGGTCACTGTTAAGAATAGGTATCCTTTTCCCAGGATCGATGATTTGTTTGACCAACTTAAGGGTGCCAAGTGTTTCTCAAAAATAGATCTCAAGTTTGGGTATCATCACTCAGGGTTCGGGAGTGTGATATCCCGAAGACGGCCTTAGGACGCGTTATAGTCATTATGAGTTTGTAGTTATGTCTTCGGACTAACAAATGCTCTTGCAGCTATTATGGACTTGATGAATAGGGTGTTCAAGCAGTACCTGGACATGTTCGTGATCGTGTTCATTGATGATATCCTTATATACTCTCGGATCAAGGAAGAGCATGCCACTCATTTGAGAGTAGTGCTTTAGACTCTCAAGGATCGTTAATTGTATGCCAAGTTCAGCACGTGTGAGTTTTGGTTGAAATTTGTAGCATTTTTGGGCCATGTGGTATCAAGCGAGGGCATAAAAGTAGATTCTCATAAAATCGAGGCAGTGAAGAATTGGCCTAGACTGGTAAATCCTTCGTATATTCGGAGTTTCTTGGGCTTAGCTGGTTACTACCGGAGATTTGTTGAGGGCTTTTCATCAATTGCAGCACCTTTGACCAAGTTGACTCAAAGATGGTAAAGTTCCAATGGTCGGAGGCTTGTGAGAAGAGCTTCCAAGAGTTGAAGAGTCGACTCACTACCGCACCGGTGTTGACACTACCCGAGGATACTGATGGTTTTGTTGTGTATTATGATGCTTCGAGGATCGGACTCGGGTGTGTATTGATGCAGCGAGGAAAAGTGATAGTATACGTCTCGAGACAGTTGAAGATCCATGAGAAGAATTATCCAACCAATGATCTTGAATTGGCCGCGGTGGTGTTCGAGTTGAAGATATGGAGACATTACTTGTATGGGGTCCATGTGGATGTGTTTACAAACCACAAGAGTTTACAATATGTGTTCACGCAGAAAGATCTCAATCTATGGCAAATAAGGTGGTTGGATCTACTCAAGAACTATGATATGAGTGTCCTCTACCATTTGGATAAGGCTAATGGGTAGCGGACGCACTTAGTAGACTCTCTATGGAGAGTGTGTCCCATGTGGATGAAGGCAAGAAGGAGCTAGTGAAGGATGTCCATCGACTCGCAAGGTTGGGAGTTAGGTTGGTCGACTCGATCGATGGCGGTGTTGTTGTCCAGAACGGGTCAAAATCTTCCTTGGTGACTGATGTGAATGCTAGACAAGATAAGGACCCAATTTTGGTAAAGTTGAAGGAAGTCGTTCGAAGTCATAAGGTGGAGGTCTTCTCCCAAGGGGGAGATGGTATGCTTCGGTACCAGGGTCGCCTATGTATTCCAAATGTTGATGATTTGAAGAGTCGGACGATGCATGAGGCTCATGGATCTAGGTATTCTATCCATCCAGGTGCCACCAAGATGTATTGTGACTTACGGGATATATACTGGTGGAACGACATGAAGAAGGATATTGTAGAATTCATAGACAAGTGCCCGAACTGTCAGCAAGTAAAGGTTGAGCATCAAGGCCGGGAGGAGTACTTCAGGATATCAACATTCCTACTTGGAAGTGGGAAGAAATTAAAATGGATTTCATAACAGGATTACCTCGTACTCGCTGGCAATATGATTCCATTTGGGTGGTGGTAGACAGGTTGACCAAGGCTGCATATTTTCTACCGGTGAAAACCACGGACTCAGTGGAGGATTATGCCAAACTGTATATCCGGGAGTTGGTTTGATTGCATGGAATGCCCTTTTCCATTATTTCAAACTGAGGTACTCAATTCACCTCTCAGTTTTGGCGGTCATTCCAAAAAGGGCTTGGGACTCAGGTTAAACTCAGCACAGCATTTCATCCGCAAATGGATGGTCAAGAGGAACGAACAATTCAGACCCTTGAGGACATGTTGAGGGAATGCGTGATTGACTTCAAAGGTAGTTGGGATGATCACTTTCCCCTGATCGAGTTTGCCTACAATAACAACTATCACTCTAGTATTCAGATGGTGCCATTCGAGGCTCTCTACGGGCAGAGATGTAGGTCGCCCATCGGATGGTTTGAGGTTGGTGAGGCGACAATGATAGGGCTGGACTCGGTTCATGAGGCAATGGAGAAGGTTCAGTTGATAAGAGACAGGTTGAAAACTGCCCAGGGTCGTCAAAAGTCCTATGTGGACGTGAGAAGAAGAGAATTAGAATTTGAAGTCGATGACTGGGTGTTTCTGAAGATATCTCCCATGAAGGGAGTGATGCGGTTTGGAAAGAAAGGAAAACTCAACCCTCGTTATGTTGGACCCTACCAGATTGTTAAATGGGTTGGTAGGGTGGCATACGAGTTTGGGTTGCCCTCAGAGTTATCTTACGTGCATCCTGTGTTTCACGTATCTCTTTTGAAGAAGTGTTTGGGTGATCCAGCTTTAGTTGTCCCAGTGGACAGTGTTGGTGTAAAAGACAGCCTTAGCTTTGAGGAGGTTCCGGTGGAAATACTGGATTGACAGGTTTGAAGGCTAAGGAATAAGGAAGTAGCTTAAACTAAAGTGTTTTGGAGGAATCAACATGTTGAAGGAGCTATGTGTGAGGCCGAAGCGGATATGATGGCTAGATACCCACATTTATTCTCTACCGACTCAGTTCCGACTTGAGGTATCAGTTTTGCCCTTAAACTCTAGTTAGTTTCATGTTCAGTTCATGTGCGCGAGTTTCTTTTATGTATGTGGATGTATGTATGATTCGTGAATTTATCTCAGCTATGCATTTTGAATCAGAGGTAGTCATTCCGTCAGTTTTCGGTTTAAATGATCAGTATTTGATTATGAAAATTGCATATCTTTGCTTTTTTGTGTGTTATCCAACATTCGAGGATGAATATTCCCAAGGGGGAGATATTGTTATTACCCCAAAAGCCCAAAGATCAGACCCGTGAGAAGGGACCATGAGTCGTGGGGTGACTCATGGTCAAGGAAAGAGGAGTGTTGTCTGGAGGGGTCACAATGGGCATGACCACGAGTCGTGGTCAGGCCACACAACTCGTGGAGTCACCCGTGGTCTGGACTGAGGTGTGGCAAGGAAATCATGG
>JACEIK010015336.1:0-19599 GCA_018107945.1 Datura stramonium | reverse complement strand
GTTAAAAGCAACTGAGAGATTGATGATGATGTCACATATTATATATTAAAGTAGGATATTTTTTCTTGAATCGAGAATTTATCAAAAATAATTTTACTATTTTTACAAAATAGAAATTAAATTTATATATATTCTGTCATCCTCACAACCACCTCGTGAAATTATAGGATTGGTGTTGTACTTACTAAACAAGATGTGATGCTTCTCCAACTTTCTATTCAAAGTATCATCATTCTCTAACAATAATTTAATCATCATGATCCCAACGGCAGAAACAAATACATAGTAATATTTTATTGTCTAAATCAGATAGGCTATAGATGTTTGTTGCAGAATATTTTGTTCTTTTGGTGTAATTAGCACTTAGCAGTAATCCAAATAAGATTAATCGATTATGGAATACCAAATTTAAAAAATAAATAATAATAATAATAATAATAATAATAATAATAATAATAAGTGTATAGGTGCAAATATATTTCTCAATTTTGCATTTTAGAATGAATATACGCTTTTGTAAAAAAGTGGTGCATAAATACTTTCGTTGTTTAACAAAATATATAATAAAAACAAATACAACAATTCTAATCATTGTGTTTTTTTTAAAAAAACAGAAAAACTAAAAAAAATGTAAAATTAATTTTAAATTTTAAAAATATTTAGAAAAAAAAATTAACGCGTAAATTATTTTTTTTTGGTTGGTTTTTTGTTTTTTTTAATTTCTCTTTTATTTAGATGTGTCCCAAACTCATTTTATGACTAGGGTATAAGAAGAATTGAGGCATTTTTTTTATTATTATTGGAGTCTAGAGGATTAAAAAATAGCGAAGTAATTTCTTAAAACCACGTGACATTTTGAAAGTTAAAAAAAAATAAGATTTAAATTTTTTTAATTCAATAAGTATAGATTGATTTATTGAAAAGATAAATATACATCATTATATTAGAAAATAAAAATACATATATCACTTTTAATGAGGTATATCCACTCTAAATTACAAAATTAAAAGATTATATTTGCTCGTTCCCTCCCGATAATAAGAATAATAATAGGAATTGAAGAGAAAGGTTCCATAAAGGCAAAAGCTACACATTGAACTGTTCGATGCTGTATTCTTTACTTGAAACCAAAATCTATGACTAAACCAAAGATATTTATTACTTTCGATTAATTTCTCCATCTCAACTAACGTGATATTTTAATATTTTTAAAAGTTAAATAATTTTAAATACAAAAAAAAACATAAACATAATAATATAAAATTTATAATATATTTTTTATATTTTTTATATTGTTTGTTTTTTGTTTTTGGGGTTTTTTTTTTTTTATAATTCTTAATTTATGATTAAAATTAAAATCGGGACAGAACGAGAAATATAACAGTAATATACAAGTGAAAAAGGAACAAGGGTAAAGCCACATATGTACAAGTAGTTATAGCAAAAGCCAAGAGGCAATGACCTGACAGTTAGTAATTGCATGAATTGGTCTCTTTCCTCGTAGAATATACTTTTGTGTAACTTTGAAATAGTCACCAAATTTGATATACGTATTGAGATTTAATTAAATTTGAATTTATGTATTATAGAATTTATTTGGGGAGGGGAGCAGAGAGAGAAGTGACATTAACTTGCCAGAATTTTTTTATTTCCACATACTCAAAACCGAAATATTGGTAAAGAAATTCCGGAGAAATCTCCAATCATTCCACCATAACTTATATTAATAACCGTGTCACTTGGATAAGGCTATTTATTTTTGTATTTATGAAGTGTTTGAATATCTTATAAGTTGGTCATACTTTCTGCGTTTCAAAATAAGTGGTGTTTTTAGTTTTGAAGTAATATTTCTTTAAAAAAATTGCTCATTTCTAGAAAAGAAAAAACCACTTACCGAATAAATATATTTAAAAGATGCAACTCTTTAATATTTTCTTGATTATGTAAATTTTCACCGACTTAAATAAAGGTAAAATTGGAAGAACATCATTAATCCGCCCTTTGATTATATAAAATTACTCCCTCCGTTTCAAAATAAGTGGTGTTTAGTCTTTTGATTTTGTTTCAAAATAAGTGGTGTTTTACATAATCAAGAAATCATTAATGATATTCTTCCAGTACACCCTTATTATTGCGGATTTGCATAATCAAGAAAATAAAGTTACATCTTTCAAAATATTTATTAGGTAGTGGGTAAAAACACATTTTCTATCACAGAAAGTGATGGTTTTAAGAGATTAATACCTAAATTAAAAGCATACTTATTACAAGCGAAACATTACTTTGTTACTTGTGTGTTTGTGAAATACAATAATAAATGCTTATAAACTAGAATAGTTAAAAAGGAAAAATGGTAAAAAAATATTCCTTCATTTTGGTTGTAGGTAAGTTTGTACTCTCATTTATCTTATGGGGTAAAATATACTTTTTAGTTGTTATAAAGCTTGTGAAAAAATTTCTTAATTAGGTGTTACAAATCCAATTAAAATTGCCAACTTCTTAAATTATCCCATTTCTCTTTTAACCCGACCCAAATCCACTTAGTCAATTTAAGCCTTGCGAAATAAACCCAGGTGTGAGGTGTTTCTCTATAACCTTTTCGTATCTATTTCTATATCTTTCCACAGTGGTGTGGAATCCATGGAAGAAGAAAGCCAGAGCGACGATGGATTTTGGCGATGAGTATAAGCAGATGCTTGTGTTGATGGCGCAACAATAGAGAGAACTCATCACACTGAGATTTTTACTGCTCCAATCCCAAATATACTCATCTCAACCCATTGTTTTCATGACTATATATATCCCTTTTTTGTTGTGATTTTCTCGAAAATGGAGTGATTTCATCATGAATTGTTGTTGTAGGAGACAGAGGGAGAAGAGAAAAGGCACAAAAAATCATATAAATTGGCGGTTTGCCGGTTGTTAACAGTGGTCGTTCATCAATTTCGTGTTCGCCGGGAGATGACTGCTTCACCGGATTACCTGAGATAAGGTGCAAAAATCGATAAGGGAAAGAGAAAGGGAGTAGTGTTGGTCGGAGATGGCTGCTTCACTGGATTATCTGAACAAGGGTATAGAATCGAGAAAGGGAAAAAATGAGAGCAGTGTTGATTGGAGATTCGAGTCACTCTTTGATGGTTTGTTGCAATAATTTAAGTCTAGTTTTGATGTTGTGAGTGAGAATGCATTTTGTTAAAGTTTTATCGTCTTTCTGACCAGAAAGATTCACTGAGCATAATAAAGTTAGTAACATTGTCAATTTGAAACTAGTTGTCTTGAGTTGAAGAAGATGCAATGAATGCTCAGAATGGTCACCTTTGTCGAAGCAGTGGGCTTGAGATCACAAGCTATTGTTTACGGAGGTGGAAGAATAGAAGGAAAAATGGATTGGGATACAAGGTATATTTGAGATTTATTTCCTTACAGGTTAAATTAATTAAGTGGGTTTGGATCAGTTAGAAGAAATTGGATAATTTAAGTAAAATCGGATAATTTTGATCGATTTGAGGGAAATTCACATTCAATTGAGGGGTTTTGTTAAGTTGGTAATGTTGGGAGTATATTTGATCTTTATAGTGATAAAAAGAATGACTTATTAATAGATCGAAATAGAGAGATAATTAGCAGCAACTTCCTAGTTAAAATCATAAATTGGTCCAAATACCCAATTTGCTCGTGGTCTAAGGTCCGCGGTGACTAGATCGAGTACACATCTACCCGTACTAAAAGGTCAGAAAATCGGTGAATTGATATCGCAATAAAAGTAATGAAATAACCATTTAGGCTTGATGAATTTGCCAAAGTCACATCTCATATTAGTACTAAGGGCATGAGAGTCGATGCTGCGGCTGAATGATTAAAAATATCTTTAATTTTAATTAAATGTTTTAAAATTGAGCCAGAAAAATCTTTCGATTAGATATAATATTAGCTCAATTTATCAGTATTTCTTTATCTTTAATTGGACGTCTCGATTTCGATGTAATTGCTTTTGATAGAGAACATTTTATTTCTAAAGTGGAACCTTCCGAGCGAATCCCGGATTAATCATGCTTCAAACTAGATACTAGATACAAAATAGAAAAAAATAATAGTTACCAATTCAGACAAATTAGTAAATTTTACTTGCATCCTATATTTGTACCAAAACATTTATTAAATATGTATAGGTATTTAATTGCATATCCAATAATCAAAACAAACTATGAATTCAATGGCGAGTTTAAAATTCATAAATTAAAAATTTTAGTTTGGCCTCCGTGAATGATCATACATCGCTATTAATGTTTAAAACCCATAAATTTCATACACTCATAAAATAATCCTTTTGTCGCATGGTCATGAAAAAAAGCATCAATACCAGAAAATTTGCAATTTCAGGTAATCTTCAAGTGGTGTCAAACACCCCTGAGCCCCCTTGAACCGAACCAAAGCATATTGATACGTCCAAAAATATTATATAAATCGATACGAAATCTCAAATCATGCAACTGACACGTAAATATTCAAAAGGAGGGATTGAGCTATTACAATTTAACGCGCAAAATATTTCATTCAATACCTATTATCTTTCATCAGCACATGTATGAGAGGTAAAATATTTTCCTTTTTCCACTATATTTTATACATAACAAACAAAGCATAGAACACCACAAACAAAATACCATCTTTATACAATACACTGCAGGAACATTCTATCTTCAACTGTTAAACAAAGCTGCCAATTCTAACCCTATGCTTACACTTGTAAACTAATCTAACAATATAGCAAGACTGATTAGCTCACCTAAGAGTCGTAGCCAAAGAATTTCAAATGGTAAAAATTAATTTGGGAAGACGGGGATATTTCATAATTTAAATTTGTGAGTAGCTAAAGATTTACCTCTTGGGGTTTAAAAAAGACAAATTTGACAATCTTTTCTTTCAAATTCAAGAGGGATTGGATGCCCGTGATCGTGGTTGTGATTGTATTATTCAACTGAATAATCAGTAGCCTCTTGTTTATTTCTTCTAACGAGTGCAAAAATACCCAGGGGAGCAGCACAAATGGCAGCAACAAGATTCCCTTCTCTAATCAAAACCCTAACAACAAACCCAGTAATCTCAGCCGTCAATTTCTTACCCTCCATAACCAAATCCCTTCTCCCTTTCCCTGCAAATGTTAGCAAAACCAAAATAGTGATCCAAGTCATTAAAGTAGCTGGAACGACAACAACCAGAGCTGCTACAATTGACAAAACCCCAAACGCAACGCCTAATACCATAGATCCATACAGAGCTGAAGTGGGGGTCAATTTCATGGTGGATTCGTACCAAGAAAGAACTGATTTGAGGAAATTCCAGGAAAGTGAGAGCAAAATTGTGTAGACGGTGAGAAGACACCCATGTTCTTCTTTTTGCTCATCATAAGTTTTAACAGAAGCATAGAGAGGTAGCTGATTGCTTCTTCTTTAGTTTCAGCCATGGCTTCTTGATTTCCAACTCTTTCTATTTTACTTCTCTTTTTTGCACCCTTTTCCCTTTCTCTTTGATTTGCTTTGTTGCTTGCTGTTGTTTGTGGATGTTTTTGGTGAATAGGGAGATGGTTTAGACTTAAAAGGAGTTAAATGGTTGAATCACGCGGTTTTTTAACTTAGAGTTACTAGGTATGAGTATGCAAATTTTTTTATTCAAAATTATTAATTGTTATCAAAATACTTCAACTATAAGTTGTTCTTGCAATAATTGTTAGCTGAGATGTTTTTAATAAATAGTGGATGACAATTCAAAATTGAACATATATGTCGATAGTTAAAAACATATATGAGTTTAACTTTTACACACAGCCACTGAGACAAAAAAAATTTTATTATCATAATTAAGTGATCAATTGATATAAAAATATGTATTAGTAATTAGGATTAAATGATAAAAACTTATACAAGAGACACTACACAAGCCATCCAATACGCGTTAATATTTTATGTTTTTTATGATAGTTTAAGTATGATAGGAAGGTGCGAGAATACTACGGCAGTCGGGAGACCAGATTCGAAGATTTTAAGTTTATAAGATGCTTAATCTTTTTTGACTTATTGAATTCAAAATAGATTAGTTATACCACATATTAAGTAAATCTCTAGACTTTAATTATAAAATCAGATAAAAAAATTGTGAGTTTTGCCGCTTTGAAGACAAAAAGTAAGAGAAATGGTGGCATTTTCACTCTTTTGGAAACATTTACTTCTTAGACTCATTATGTGTCGATCGTTTCTCTGGTTATTGCCTAGCTTTACCCTGCCAGATTCCTTTGCTGCAATTCATTTCACAAGCCAACTTTAAAGGCAGCATGCCAAAAGCAAAAGATAGAAAAACAAAGAGTATTCATTAAGTTGACGACTTTTAATCTCTTGAAATTCAATTTTTTTCATCTCTATGGCCTATGAGTTGCCTCTAGATTGTGAAGTTGAAAAAACAAAAAGGCTTGCTAGAGATCACAAGATTCAAGGGGTATCTTGATACATAACACACATTTTTAATTTAAGATTTATAAGTCTCTTATTTACTTAAATTCCATGTCTAATCAAAGTAGGACTTAAATTGACAAGGAGTAAATGGGAGAACACTCAAACTCCTTTTCACATGGAGCTAGCAAAGCTGTCAAATACAAAGGCTAAACAACACCCCTAACCCAAGGACCACCAACATGAATGTTCAAATCACGAAAAGGTGCCACAAACTTGTTTGTTATATCTATAATACGGCAACAGGTGAATTTACCAAACTTGTTTTGTTATATCTATAATACGGCAACAGAGTGGTGGTTGGGGTGGTGCATTGTGGTGGAGCATGGCAAAGGGACCAATGGTGCATGGTGCAATTCTTGAATACTCGTTTCATGAAAAATTTGAGAAAGTTAGGGTAGGATCGGACTCAATTCTAGAAATGATGTAAGACCAATAGACCCAAGCTATATGCCTTTGATCTAGGAACTTCGGTTTGAAGTTCTCTTGAAAAGCTTATTAGGAAGCTGTGTCTTTTTCCTTTTCTTTTATCAGCCAGGAGGTGTGGTGCCCTTCAACCTCACCTGGGTAAAGGAGGGACTTGAGTGAAATTCTTGTTCTCTATCTAGAATCAACAAGAAGTTAAATCAAATATCAGTTAAACCAACAATGCTTATTTCATCTCAACCTGCAGACGGAGAAGAGTAAGTTTGCTAATGGCAGTAGAATAAATAAAACACTACCTATCACAGTTAGAATAACAACATACACGGAGAGGTTGTTTCCTATAGACTGAGCAGAGGTATCAACATGAATTGAGAAAAAATTCATGATAGCCAAATAATAGTACTATCTCAAGATAAAGAGTTGGACCAGAAGATAGCATAGTTTTGAAGCCAACTAAGAATTGCAGCCTTTAACTAGTTTAATTATGCTGAATAATCAACCTAGCTAAAACCAAGGATTCCTTATCTGAGTTCCAGGTGTTCTATAATTTTAAATCAAAACATCCAATTTGACATCGAGCAATAATTATTCATATCTGCAACCAAGTTTCACCCAGCATTTATTTGATAAGCAAACTGTTAATCCCTTTGGACAAACAAACAGGAAACACCATGAATCATACTTCGAATTTGTGCGGACAAAAGCCATACTACTAATCCAACGTATCCCTAATATTCTTGGAAGACCAAGATTGCAAGATGAACCATAACTCACCCCAATAATATGATGCATGATTGATTCTGCACAAAAGACCAAGCACCATAGACAACCAAACATAGAGCAAAAAATTAACAACTGGATTGTCTCTTGCAATAATAAAACTTCCATTCAATTTATCAAGATTAACTTGCAGTAATCAACTTACACTTCAAAGTTAAACACACTAATCCTGTACTGAATATTTCATTCCAGTGACACAAATAATCAAACACCTTCAAGGCGACCTGAGTTTCAACAATCTAGGCGAAGCTCTTGCCAAACTTGGTGTCATCGATCCACTCTTCTTCTCAGAACCCTTCACACCCTTCTTCAGTTTCCTACCCTTAGTTTTCAACTTTTTCACCTCCTCAGCCTCTTTATTTCTCCCACTCCTGGTTCTTCCCATCATCCCTCGCCGCCGCTGAAAATGACATCAAAATCATCATCTCAATTTCCTCGCCGGACCCCTTTTTTCCCTCTCCTCACACTCCATCTCTCTTCAATAGATTCATCAACCAATCGCATTTTCCGCTTCAAATTCAAAGGAGCAGCAGGAGGAGACGGACTTGCATAAGACTGGAGACAAACCCTTCGTGGGCGACTTTTCTTATCGCCTTCTTCTCGATCTTCTCGCGCTCAGCTCTGAGTTTCTTGATGTTGCCTTCGATCGGCCTTGAAGACGGAATGCTTGAAGCTAGAGACCCCCGTGACCAGTGAGCCTCCTCAGCCCATGACATTAACGGATCCAAAACGGATACTGGTGGATCACCCGTTTCGCCATTTGGGTTTCATAAAACCGTGGCCTTGGTAAGCTGCTGCCGTAGAATTTTCCGGGACCCAATGCTACTACCATGATAGCCGGCGATGTTGGAATTGATTTCTGAAAGAAATGAACAAAAATCGAATAGAAAATTGTATGTTTATCACTGAAGACTTCTGAAGATTTGATGAAGCTTATTTGGTGGCGCATGATTCATAAAATAGCCGTAGTTCAGTCCCTGAGCTGCAATGGAGGAAAACATTATAGCGAAGTACCCTTAAAAATTCTACCGCGCTACTTTGAGCTGCAGTTACAAAATTTTCCACCAATTTGACTTGTGTTTTTATTATTATCACTACTAATAAAAACATATCTAAACTATTATTATTTTTGTGAATTTTTATATTTTAATTATTTATTTATTTAAATTATTATTCTCTTTATATTAAAACACGCTCAATATTGAGTTGACCTACATCCATCTATTTATCAATTGGAAATAAATATTTAGCTAACTTAATCGACAAAGTATGTTTTAATACAAAAATAATACTTCCTTATTCTTAATTTATAATATACATTTTTTTTAGTCAATTTCAAAAAGAATTAACATATTTTTAATTATTAAATATTTAATAATTTTAATTAAATTACATGTTTTTTTTGTTTTTTTAATTAAAAATTCTAATTAATATTGTATTTTAAAAATTTTGAGATTGAAAATTTATTTCTTTTAGGATAGTTTTGAAACATTACAAAAATCTTTCTATTTTTAACTAGTGAATTTATCTACGCTTCATCTTGTTATTAAAAAAATAAATAAATTATAACAAAATAATTATTGTTAAAAACTTAATAAAAATATTGATCTTTACACATCAATTGATTTATTTTCTCTATTTTTCATGTGTAAGATTGTATCCAAACGGTAAAAAGAAAGTTTAACTTAACAATTGTGCAAATGATCTTCTTTAATTTTGATCTTCCAATTGCATATGTCAAACTAAGAATCATGTAATTTTAACCTTTTTAATTTTTTTAATTTTTTTAATTTTTTTAATTTTTTTAATTTTTTTAATTTTTTTAATTTTTTTAGAAATTACACAAATTTAAAATTTAATTAAGAATAAATAAATAAATATTCTTATTGCCTTTGGATATTTTTAGATACACCTTCTTTTCCTTTTGTTATTTTCTTGACAATTATTTTTCTATTAATTTTATTTTAATAATACTTTTTATTATGTAATCTTACATTTTTTTGTATTCACTCGAACATTATTTCTCTGTTTTCCCTTTTATTTGTTCTCTTTTTTCGTTTATTGATTTTTGCTATTAATAAAAATTATTTACATTTCTTAAAATAATCAAGGTAGTTCACCTTCTTCTTTTTCTACTAATTTTATGAAATATAGGATGAAGAATTAAGAAAAAATATTTAATAGTTAATTTTTTTAAAAAATATTTTTAATTTTTTTAATTTTTTTAATTTTTTTACTTATATTATTATTTTCAAATTCAACTTGAATTTTGTCTTTTTTAATTTTTCAAAATTTTTAAAGATCATATGCCAATAAAATGTATCAATAAACGTACTCCAATTTTTTAGAGAATTATTCTTTATAATTTTTATGAATGACCTTGATCGTTTAATTTCATACAATATTTTTCAAAGTTGTCTTGTTATATATATATATATTTCTTGCTCATACAATATATATTTCTTGCAAATACTTTTTTTACATAGGGAAGCCTTATAAATTTAGAAAGTGATAATATTAATATTCTATAATCCTTCTTATTTATAAAAAAAAATTGAAAGCGTCCGGTCAATAATAATTCTAAATTTAATTACTTTTTTTATCTAATTATCCGCGGACTTTTTCTATTCTTAAAAATTTACAATCTAACATTTATCGTATATATATATATTAATTCTTCTTCAATATATAATTTAGATATTTAACAAACTATATCATAAATTATAGAATTATAATACATACTTTTTTTTTCTTTTCTTTTTTCTTTCTCATATTCATACCCTTCGGAAGCGGTATCCATTTTATAACAAAATTTAAAATTACTTTCTATCTTGACTAATTCTCATTACTCATTTATTAATATTTTTTATTTAAACTCTAAGAAAAATCTTTAATATTAACATAAATTTGATATAAAAATAATAAATAATGAATCGAGAATTCAGCGACAATTTATTTGTATTGGAAGAGAAGAAATTGAGGAAGGAGGATGACAAATGATATTACTAAGTATTTTATCTAACCCAATATTTTTGCATTTTTTAAGTAGTAATTTTAAAAGGTGCAGATCAAACAAACAATTGTGATGATCTATGAATATCTAAACAACCAAGTATTATTTTTGCCCACAACAAAAAATGAAAATACTTGGCGCATTTTTATACAATAAATAATTTTGAATTAGACAAAGAAAATTATAAAATAATTTCATATCTTAATGTTCTCTATAGACTTATTACAAGTGATCCATATAATTGTGAAATAGCACATATATACTTTCTTAAAAACGACATGCGGTTGACTTTGTTCCCCGACACCTTTCACATTTGAAAACAATGTAGTGCAGGAGAAATAAAGTTAATATTATCAATAAAAAGAATAAGAAGAAAAAAATTAACTAAGCAAATGAAAATTTTAAAAAATAAATTAGTTAAGAAGCTGAATGAGAAAAAGAACTATATTGCAATATAACATAATCAAATTATTTTTTAAAAAAGAAAGTAAACTCACATTTCAAAGATTTTTATTCATGGCTAGACTAAATTAAAATCAAATGCTCTTGCCAGTAGCAACTGCACGCAAGTATAACTAGCTAATTCAACTCAAAGCATAAGATATCATAATATATACATATATATATATCTAATATAGTTAAGAGAGTTAAAGAAGTGATTTTGAGTTTTAACATGACACATAAATGAGAAAAAATGTATATATATATATAATGTAGTATATTTAATGTAATTAAGAGAGTTAAAGTAGTGAATTTTTGAGTTTTTGCATGACACAAAAATGAAAAAAATAGAAAAAGTAAAAAAACTAAAAAAATAAAAAAAAACACTATAAATTAAAATTTTCAAAAATTAAAAATATTAAAAAAATCAAAAAAGATAAAAAAATTATATATATATATATATATATATTTATTCTTTTAATGTAGTATATATAATATATATAGTTAAAAGAGTTAAAAGAGAGTGACTTTTGAGTTTTTAACATGACACATAAATGAGAAACAAATAGAAATCTCCAAAAAAAAGGAGGAAAAAATAATTTTTTTAGGCCATAAAAAGGTGCCACGTCATCTTGTCTATACCTTCTTTATATATATATAAATTTCGTCTTTCAATCAAATTACATTCGTAGAATTAAGATAGAGAGAATATCTTTCACAGATAGGTAAAAACAATAATAAATAGCTAACATATAAAACTCAGTAAAAAATGATAATTTAATTATATTTTTTACTGTAAACTTTTTCACTAGAGGCAAGGAGAATTTAATTTAATTGTTCGCCTCTCTCTCGGCATATAGGTTATTGAACTAGTTATTAGCCAGTCTCTGTTTAGAGTCTGTTTAGATAGGTTTATGACTTATAATTTATAAGTTAAAAATCATAAATCAAGATGTCTAATTTATAATTTTTAATTTATTTTTATCGTTTGACTTTAAAATAAATGCTTCATAATACTTTTAATTTATTTAAATATTTTAAAAATACTTAAAAATATTTTTAATTTTTTGTTTTTTTTAATATTTTATTTTTTTATGAATTAAGTTATTAATTGTCGTTGTGCATCCATGTACTACTCGTTGCAAATGCAATAATTTGAAGCATATCATACCAATTTTTATGAACCTATAGGTTAACATAGAGTAAATATAAGACAAATCAGAGACAAACTTGGATCTGTTCCCCTCATAACAACAACAATATATTCGGTATAATCTCATAAAACAAGGTCACAAAAAAAAAATAAAGTATACACAAATCTTAATAGACACTCAAAAATTTCAAAGAAAAAATTAACAGTCGAATATGAAAAGAAAGCAAACGGAAATGGAAACTATGGCAAAATACTATAGACATCCTCACAAATCATCTGAACAATAATCACAACAAGATAATGCAATAATTAAAAACTGCAAAAAAAAATTCATTAATAGCAAACTCAAGAAGAAGAAACTACATTAATGAAGCCAATGCAGGCGTGATCTAAATTTCATCATATTGGCACCTCTCTCCTAGAAATAGATTCATAGGCATATACCCCTTTATATTAAGTTGGGAACAGCCAAGAGTAATCAAAAGACAAGAATAAGAGAACATGTTCAATCTTAGAAAGAGGTATTCATCAATTCTCCTACATTACAATATTTGAAAGCATGTTGCCTTACAACAAATAAAACTTCAAGTAAGACATGGAAAAATATACAATACACAGCACAATAGCGCCCACTTCCAACTGCCTACTTATATGACCCTTATTCAGCAAATAGATAGTACTCGAGTCAAATTGTACTTTTAACTTTTTTTCAATTTCTCGCGACCATACATGAGAAAAGATAATTAGAAAGGTTGGGCTGATGACCTAACCCGACCATCCTCTCTGAGGACCACCTGAAGAATGTCCATTCAACCTATCGAGCACAGCATTGAAATCAACGGTCTTGACCACTCTCATCCAAGCCTTTGGATCACATTAACTACATGATCACCCCTGTAGCCCTTTGCCAGCTTCTCAATTAATTCATTGTAAGGATGAGTGCGCATCAATTGAGGTGGACGAACCATAAGACTGGGGCTGGGGGAGGACTGTGTGTGTTCTGGGGAGGAAGCTGGAGGAGCATAACCACTCTGTGGGAAATTTGGTGGTTGTTGTGGATGTACCCTTGTGCCTTCACTGTCATACATCAAATACGCATTTCCTGCAGAAAGGGATGGAGGAGGCCCGCAGCTGCATACCCATCCCCTGGAGCACCAAGCGAGGCTTGAGATGATGGGTCGAGGGCTGTGACTGAGCGGCCTGCCAGACCTATCGCTACCCGTAGGACGGCCTGCATCGAATGACTTGCAACTGATTGAGGATCCAAGAAAATGACACTTGTAATGGCATGCTATTGGGGACGCTTCGGGAGAAGGATTTGGTTGACTGGGTGGATAAGATGGATAAGCAGCAGGTGATGTAGGTCTAGCTTGCTGTTGCACAGTGGAAGCTGATGCTGTTGAACCTGTTGCGGTGCTTGAACCTGCTGAGGTACCTGTTGCGCCCATTGCTGCTGATATTGGGGCATTGACTGGATTTGAGGGGCTTGATTACCCTGAGGTGCTGCTGGCTGGGGTGGTAACCTAGAAAGATCTTGCATTTGAGAAGTTCGATACTGGGGTCCAGATGACAAATATTGACCCACTTGCCTTGGGACAAGTGAGTTGGAGCTGGTGGATTTGACATCTGTGCAGGGGGTAAATAGTAGCCTTGCGACTGTGTCATACTTTTGAGATGGAATTGGTGGAGGTGGCTGTTGTGGCTGCTCGGCAGGTCGGTTAGTAAGAGGAGCCCGGGGTGCTACTTGATGGGGTAGAGCAAGTGCCAATTGTTGTCCATGTACATCAGTTGAGTTATCACCTTTATTGGAATCAGACACAGGTTGAGCATTCCTGTCCTCATTCTGCTGAAGTACTGGCTGAAGCTGGATTTCTTTCTGTGCAAACTGAAGCTTAGCCAGCTCCTTCTGAGTTTCAGCAAGTTCTTGCTTATCTCTCAGAATCTGTACAGATCTGTGGACCTGCATAAATAACAGCAAAGAAATTAGTCATCAAATGGCTATTAAAGTTGGAACAAATGTGAAGCCAATATTCCGGAAAAGCAACTTAAAATTGGACAAGATGAAGATTCATACATATTGCATAGGAGCATTAGAAATCTAGAACATCACTGAGCCAGTGTATCTAAATTCAGACACAAATAAACAGAAAGATGTGTATTTTTAAAGAAAAGAGGAACGCAAACTATGCTGAGTAGTCCTTATGATTGGCGTCGCTACAATGGTGTTAGTCTAATCACACATGGACTCCCACTTAAAAAAGGATCTAACTTGATTTGATGAGGTAAACTTTGCCAATTGTCCATATTGTAACTAGAAAATTTTTTACAAAAAGATCAGGCAACCTGTTAGAGCTGAAAACTTCCCAAGTCTACTAAACCATACAAAATTCTCCAGTCACGGCAGAATATATTTTACGAAAATTTGAACAGACATGAAGCCACATTCATTGCAAGTGAAAAACCAAAACTTGAGAAATGCGGGGTGATAAGTTTCTAATGTCATCAGTTGTGGAGACAATGTTGCATGGATTATGTGTTTTTAGCTAAAACTTTGTCAAACATAATAGATAATCAAAAAGTCTCACATTATAACTTAACATACTAGGACTATCCTGCTTTATAGGGCCTGGGATGGTGGGACTATAAAAAAGAGCATACCATCTTTATGAAAAAAAGAAAAAGGAACTTACAAGAACAAGTTATACATATTATATACAATGTGACTCATAATATGTAGCAATACAAACCATAATTTCAAAAGCAGGCTTTATGTTGTTAGCACATACCACCAATAAGAGATTAACATTCAACTTGTGTAAGAAATATATCTAAAAGCACAGCATTTAGCTGTAGAACAGTAGAAGTAACTTGCTAGACAGAACCTTTATATGCATGACATGCAAAGAAATCAGTGAACGAACCTCTTGAACATGCTTCTCAAGAGCCTTTAGTTTCAAATCTGCCTCACCATGATCCCTAACTAAATCAGACCGCATTTCTGCAATGGACTTATCAAGGTTGTAACAGTACAGTTTCCAACTGCGACAAGCGTGAACTGATTCCCTCTAGAAAATGCATGAGATTGTCCGTATATTTTTTCATGGTCTTCTCAACAGTACATATCATGTCTTGATTGAAGGAAGATTCTTCTGGGGGACTATATGTTGAAGTGGGAAACATTGATGATCTCGTCATTCTGCTTTTGTGGAACTCCTGCTCTCCAATACAAGAGCATAATTGAGTAGAAGTCAAATAGCAGTTTGTTAGGTAAGATGAATGTCATATAATAGAGACGAAAAATCTTCCTACAAAGATCTAAAGCATTGGTAAGATTCTTTAATCAGAAAGATAATTCTAACTCTTATCTATGCCTTCCTAAATAACTGGTAATAAATTATTATTATTATCAATGAGCTGTATTACGACTCCAAACATTTTCCAAAGGTTTACCAAAGCCCAGAACTATTGAAAATACAGTGTGAAACATGATTTCCTTTAAGTGCTACATGCAGATTGACTTGAGACAGCATTTTCTCTCGTCTTCTTCCAGGTCAAGCTTTAGCTAACAGCTAACTTATTTTTGCAATCTTATGTCTTTCATATATTTCATTTACAAAATGAGAGGCAGACATAAAGAGGAAGAAGGAAGGCTCAATATGAAAAGAAGAGGGCAGTATAGGAGAGGTTGGGAAGCTCCGTCATCATCAGTTTTAGGTTACAGCAATGATTGCAACTCTATTGGTAGCTCGAAATGAGTGAAGATAGACTAATATCTTGCAAACCCCCTCCAAAAAAATAATAAATTGAACCACATAGTTAAACACCACAGAAACATATGGCAGATAAGTGAACCAACTCTTTAACCTTTGATGTCTTGGATCCACAGTTAGAATGTTAAAATAGATTGCATCAGGATAATTATCATATAGGTGAATATATGTAGCTTTATCACCAAATTGGTCAGTGAAGCTGCTAATACATAGTAAACCAGCACTAACAAGAGAACAAAATAATGTAGTAAACCAGCACTTTTTTCAGCCAAGAGAAGAGAAAGGACACTGTAATGTTCCACTATAACCACAAAATTGCAAAGGAACACCTAAACCATAAAAGCCAATCAGCCACATGAAGTGGGTCGAGAACCCTTAAGTCCCAGGTTCGTTCCTGGAGGAGACAAAAAAACACTAGGATAAGGTGATTTCTTCCCATATGTCCAAGTCCAAGTCTTGGTAGACAGAGTTACCCAATACATGTGGTACAGAGATGGCGGGGCTATGATTTTGGGTTTTGTGAGTTTGGATTCTAAAAGAAGCAACTCACAAGAGGTGAGAAGTGGCAACTACGCCATGAAATTAGTCAGGTCTTGCGTTAGCTAACCGGACACCATGATTATCGGAAAAAGAAGAAATCCCAAAATCAACTATATTCAGCAATACCCATCAACAGAATTCTCAAGCTTTACATCAAAACTTTCAAAACCCTAGTGGTATCCGTAAAACAGCACACACTACACTTGCACCATAGAATAATTTAATCCACGGGGAAGAAAAAACAGAACATAGTAATACCTTAGCAGAATTGCTACCAATAGCAGGATCAGTGGGTTCCATTAGAGCCATCCTGGTGAGGGTATTCATAGGAACAGAGAATATCATCGGACCCAAAATCCACTTGAGCCCGAAGAATTGTTGTACACCAGATGATCAGACCAAATATTACGGATCAAAAAAAAAGTTAGGGTTTTCCTTTGATCCAACGACAAACGAAAGAGGAAAAAATTACACCTAGGTTTTTGTATATCTAGAGAGAGAAAATGGAGAAAGGATTTTATCTATAAGTGAGAGAATTGTATAGAAAAGGTATCTTGTTTAGAGAGAGAGAGAGAAGTATCGGGAATAGTGGCTGCTTAGCTCGACGGCAATGAGGAAGGCTCGTTGCACGTATTTGTATTTTGATTTTTCATTTTCGGTTTCGTTATTCGTGTAGAAATTCGGGTCAATCCCAGAATATTTTTATTTTAAATTAAAACCTATTTTAAAAATCATTTAATTTAAAATTTTTAATTTTTTATTTATATTATTTGATATTTTTAAATGTAAAAATAGTCAAAATATTTTGTTAAAATAAATTACAAGCATAAATTTTAACTAATTATGCTTAAAGGGCATGCATTCGTAAGATTATGATTTATGCACATGCGGGTAGTAAGTTAATAACATCGACATTTCTAAAGACATAAGTTCATGCGATTAAAGGCCCTTGTCCCATTGACACAATTTCATGTGCCTAAAAGGCAAGTTGTGAAATTGAAATTATGTCTCAGGTACAATTTCAATTGTGAAATTTTGGTGTATAAGCCTGATTTAATGGCGTAAATTATCTTTATCGGCGTAAATAAATAACGTAATAGCATGCTGGGCGAAGTCACGTAGTGAGTGTGTTTCTTGGCACAATTTGTCACATTAAATTATCCTCTTGACTTATGCCTCAAAAGATCGGTAGCATGAAGCTTGCTCTGTTTTAAATTTGCTTTATAATAACTACAGAAGTTTTGAATCGCGAACTTTTTTTTTAATATTTTTAAAGAAATATTAGGGGTATTCTTTATTGCTTAAAATATTAAATAGCAAAAAATTAAAGACCACCCTAAAATAAGGGCAATCGGCATAAACTTATAGGGGGTAGATTATTTATTAACATCACATAGGATGTTAGCTACCAAAAGCTCTCTACATAAAAGAATTTTCATGCTGAAAAATTTGAAATCGAAAAATAATTTCATTCTTACCATATCTTTTGTTGATCTCCAATATACATGATTTTTTAGTTTTCCATTTTCACTACGTACATGCCAAGCATTAAAACTTAATTAAATATGAATATGGCAGAAACTCAAAGCCCTCTCTGATAAAGTCGATCTCGTACTAAAAAGCTTAAACTTAAAATTTCTGATTAACGAGCTTAATTCATATGATACTCCTTGGAAAAAAAATATTTACACCATGTAATTCATATTTTGAATTAGTTGTCCCATTTTATCTACATTTATATATAAAAATATCATTTATTCACTATTATTAACTTTTATACAAATTGATGCATTTTCAAGAATATTTTTCACATAATATTTTACTAATATCGAATGTTATATTATATTGCATATTGCGCTACTTTGCACTAATATTTTATGTCAAATTGCATATTTTTATAATTTTTTCTTAAATTGATGTGTTTTAATTTAACAGTGCATAAAAGTTTGCTAATAATTTTTTTTCATTTTTGTAGTATTAAATTTAATTATATAATTAAAAAAACCATAATTAAATGACTCATTTTAAAAAAAATAAAAAAAATAAAAAAAATAAAAAAAATAAAAAAAATAAAAAAAATAAAAAAAATAAAAAAAATAAAATAAATAAAACATAAATGGAATATCATAATGTTCCAATATGGTAATTAAAGAAAATTATTGACTCTTAAGCAATAATGATATTGTATAAAATAAGACTAAAAAAATACATCTTTAACAGGTCAAAAAATAACTCTTTACTAACGTTGAACATGAGAGTGTAATTTTGTATATTACTATTAATTTTGTTCCATTATGACTTTTTAAAACTAATTTTTAATTTTGTGATTTAGAGTAAATATATCTCTCATTAAAAATAGTACAAATATGTTCTTGTCGTTTTATCAAATGAGGCAAATATCTTTCTTCTTACGGACTTTGTTTGAATTAAAAATTATTTATTTTATATTTTAAATAGAAGGGCAAATATATCCTCCAACTATGTGATTTAGACCAAAATATATAAGTTAAAAAAGTGGTACAAATATGTATGCGTTTGCTCGAATGGGGCAAATATATCATTCTTGCTAACGAGACTTTCTTTTTGAATTAAAAAATTATTTATTTTTATATTTTTTAAATTAAAAAATCCAAGCGACTTTAAATTAAAGAATCAATCTCTCTTCTCTCACCCTATCCGACCCACACCTGAACTCACCAAAATCCACGACCCAAATTTTCTAACAGACTTTCTTTTTTGAATTAAAAATTATTTATTTTTATATTTTTAAATTAAAAAATCCAAGCGACTTTAAATTAAAGAATCAATCTCTCTTCTCTCACCCTATCCGACCCACACCTGAACTCACCAAAATCCACGACCCAAATTTTTAAAAAAAGAATCAAATTGAGACTAATTCTCATGTATTGCTTGAGATAAACATCGACCCTCGGTTTTCATGTTAAAAAGTGAGGCATTAAAATTGTGTGTGAG